>QLOU01008833.1:11930-33393 GCA_003313715.1 Russula abietina | reverse complement strand
CCCTTCCACGTCCTATTCCTCTGTTCGCGAAGTCGTGCAAGTCATCGATGACCGGATCCTTACCTTCGATCCGGCCGAACCAGATCAAGCAAAGGCCTTTGTTGAGCGCGGCTTTTTACCTCCAGGCTCAAAGCGTTACAAAGACAGACGCTTTATGTTCGATAGAGTCTTTCGACCCGATGCGTCTCAACAAGAAGTGTATGATGCAACTTCACGCCCTCTGCTGCAGAGGCTATTGGACGGATTCAACACAACTGTGTTCGCATATGGGGTAAGCTTTTTATTCAGTGCTACGGTGCCACCGCAAGCACACTGAAACTTTTGTCGCGCTGCTCCTAAGGCAACAGGCTGTGGCAAGACACATACTATCAGTGGAACAGATTCCGACCCAGGAATCATCTATCTAACAATGGCCGATCTCTTTCAACAAATCGAGGATCGCAAGGGAGATTATACCGCCGAAGTGGTCGTCACATTCCTTGAGATATACAACGAGGAGATTCGAGACCTTCTCGCTGACCCAGGCGGTCCAGCCCCGCGGGGCGGTTTGCAAATTCGCGAGGACAAGTCTGTTAAGGTCGTGGGTTTAACCGAACTCCGACCAGAAACCGCGGAGGAAGTCAAAGACATAGTCCTTATGGGAAACTCGCGAAGAACCCAGTCTCCCACACACGCGAATGAGACTTCATCCCGCTCACACGCTGTCCTGCAAATTCATGTTACCCAGTCACCTAGGACTGCCTCCTTGACGGAAGAACGCTTTATGGGCACACTTTCTATCATCGATTTGGCTGGTAGCGAGCGGGCGGCTGCCACCACTAATATGGGACAGCGGATGGTGGAGGGTGCCAACATTAACAAGTCCCTGCTGGCTCTGGGCAACTGTATCAACGCACTCTGTGAAAGCGGTGGCGCCGTCCGCCATGTCCCGTATCGCAATAGCAAGCTCACCCGCTTGTTGAAGTTCTCTCTCGGCGGCAATTGCAAGACCGTCATGATCGTCTGCGTCGCGCCTACATCCCTGCACTTTGATGACACTCACAATACGCTCATATATGCGGAGCGCGCAACCAAGATCAAGACACGCGTTGTGACACGCAATGTCGTAAACGTTGATCGGCATGTTGGCCAATATGTTGAAGCCATCAATAGGCTCAATGCCGAAGTCGCTGAACTCAAAGCCAAGTTGGCTGGCAAGATTAACTCTGAAGGTGAAATCGTGCGGCGGAAGAAGGCAGAGGCGCAAGCAGAAGTTGACCGTGTAAAGAACGACATGCAAGCCCGTGCAGAACAAATACAGGCGTCAATCAAAGACGGTGCGATCTGCACCGGGAAACTCTCAGCGGCGCAGTGCAGGCTCCGTGTCATCCGCTCTCGACTTATGGAGCTTGACAAACAGGCTGGATCACCAGGTGGTCTCACAGCTGACCTCGAAGCAGAAAGTGGACTCCTCCGAGCTTTGGCGTCTCCCGAAGAGGACATCTCAAAGGCAGACAGTGCACTGAATGCGCGTCTCCAGCGCTCTCTCAATGCGAGCAATATGTTCGAGGCTATGGTCCGTGCAGTCATCGAACGGCGCTCGGATCGGCTCGATGAGATCAGCACGGAAAATGTCAAACTCGATGCCCAGTGGCGAAAGACCGTCACAGAGAAGATCAGAGCCGAAGCGGAACGAGACGTGATGGAGGACGCGATGGCGGAACAAGCTAAGATGGTAGTCGATCTTCTTGGCATGGTAGGAAGGTACACTGTCGTTCTTGGGGATGCCAGCCGGTCGCTTCGGACGGCGCTGGAAGATGGGCGCGATGGGCTGGACGGCACCGCTCGGGTAGTTGCTTCGTCCCTACGGACCCTCGTGGAACAAAACGATGAAGACTTCCAGTCGCTTGTTGGCCATACTGTCGCATCATACGCAGCCATCTCATTCCCTTCGACTCTCGACGGCTTTAAAGGCATTGCAAGACCGAAGAGACTCTCCTCTGCACCGAGTGAGCTGCAGTCGAGGACCAAAGCATCCAGACTCTCGTCCACGTACGGAACACTCGGATTGGGCACACCTCAACGAAAAAGCCACTTGAAGTCGCCTCGAAAGTCGCTACGGAGCAGCCACGGAGGAGCAGGTCTTCCTTACCGCCGTCCGTCAGATAAGGGCAAAGAAAAGAAGGTCGTCCAGTGGCGTGATGAAGCCGGTCAAGGCGACCTGGACGAAGCACGCGAGGCGTCAATACTCATGTACGCTGAGAACAGCAACCCGTCCATCTCAATTATCCCCGCTCCGGACGACAGCTCCATTTTCTCCGCGGCAGCACGCAACTCAGCAACTGAGAGTGAATGGGAAGACGAAAGGACTGACGAGAGCGTCCAGCTCAGCTTCTCGCTTCCGCCCCATAACCCACAGCAGGCACATGCAGGTGCGACGCGCATTCGCCGTGGCAGCCGACTCGACCCCAACTTCCTTAAATCGCGCGGAGCATCAACACTCGGCAGTCTCAATGAGGACGATGAGAACGGCGAAAGTACGACGACGAAAAGGCGGGCACTCTCCGATCGTAGCCTAAACTCGTTTGCGCTCGACGCGCCATCAACGAGTAGCAGCAATAGTACAACTAGTAGCACGAGCAATGGTGTTGGTGGTGTGCAACGACCCCCCTTGCCCTCCAAAGCGGTCCCAACTGAGCGACGCAAGATAAACAACAGCCCAGCACTACTACGTCCACCCCCTACGCCCCGCTCAGCCGCAGCACTTAAAGTCTCCCGCCGTCGCTCGAACATTGGACCACTGCGCATGGAAAAGGCGCGCCGACGCTCGAGTCTTCGTCCGCCTGCTACGCACGCAGTCGACGAGTCGGCGTTTCTGGGCGAGAGCGTCTCTGCACCCGTGGATCCGGCGCTGGGAGGGCGCAATTTGAAGTCGCCGGCGAAGAAGAAGCGGATGTCGCTTCTTAGCTTGGCGTCTAAAGGGATGGGATACCCAAGGGTGCGCCCCGGTGTACGAACTTCGCTGGCGAATGTCTCGACCGGGGATATCAACGCATCTGCAGACATGATGAACTCCAGGACCTCCAAACCGACGTGGAGATGATCTGATTTTCTTCAGCTGTACTTTTTCAAACTGTACCTAACTCGATTTGTTGTGTAAAGTAAACCGTCGTGTTTTCCGTGGATGTTGCACACATTTCTGCTCATACATCTCTATAACAGAAACCCACTTCAAGAACTTCACATATACACCATGCCTTTCTTATCATCTAGTTGTCTATCACCTTTTGCATGATTTGCCTTGTCACGCTGTTTGTATAATTGTTATGTTAGACGGCTCTCATAGTAGTGAATTGGATGAAGCACGCTCGAGTCTCGGAGTAAGCGATGAATATGTCCAGCATGTTGGGAGACTACTATTACGATTACTTAAATGACCCTCTTGACCTCGAAGAAGGACTATACAAACATGTTAATGAGGAGTACTCAAAGGGGGAAAATACGTCACCTTGAGGTAGTAGACCTGCCACGCCACGACACAGAACAGCACAGCAGTCTGCAATATTGACCACCACTTCACTCGGGCGTTGGTAGATTCTGCTGTATTTCGATGTGTCCGTTCACGAATCACGATATATTCCTGCTCATCCTTCACGGAGGTGAGGCCATGCGCCAGTGTCCGGATCTCGCGTTCAATGGGTGCGACAACATCTGCATTATAAGTAAGCGGTGAGCGAGCGACATGTGAAAAGGATGTTAACGCACCCATTGCATCATCCCCGACGTAAACGACACCATGCACATTGAAGCTAATTGACATGCCAGATTTGAATACCGGGGGTGAATTGGTGTCGGAAGTGGCAAAATACGCACCTCACAATCTTATCCGCTATTGTGCTCATTTGGTTAGAGAAACAGTATTCGTGTCGGCCATCCTTAGTCGCGGTAATGGACACGGTCCCAGTTGAGTACCTGATGTTTTTCCTGATTGCGCCGCCCTCGGGATCGGTAATCTATGACCTGGATGAGCACGGTAAGGTAAAAGAAAAGAGACGCTATATTACCCAGAAATCAATGTCCAAGTGGCCGCCTCCGCCAACCTGGTACGTGACAGTCATCTGGGAACAATTGCTAAGTATCGTTGGGTAGAAGTGTAAAGGAGAACGTGGAGTACTTGATCATTGACGTGCAAGTCTTCAAAGAAACAATCCTTTTTTGACGCAGGTACTTCTATTAGGTGAGAAAAAACGATGTGGAAGAAGAGGAAAAGGGAGGAAAGGGAGAGCAAGAAACGGGCCATTGGGAACGCGGTGGAAGGACCCGAGAGGAGCTGTGGCCGTGTGTGGAAACGGGGTGTCCGGTGTCTTGTCACCGATCCCATCATGTTCCAAATTGGTACACGCGACAGGCCAAACCTCCCTCTGCCCAATTCTTTTCTCCTCGAACATCTCTCATCCAGCACCATCGTACATCATGGCCGACCCCTTGAATCCCTTGGCACCAAAGGTTGGTACTCTCACTCCTCTGTCCTCCCAGCTACACCCTGCGTTACTCACTTAATTGACCATTCATGTTGTTTGTCTCAGACCGAGGAAGAGCATGATCCTCACTTTGAACCCATCATCAAGCTCACAGAAGAGGTTGTAACAAAGACTAACGAAGAGGACGAGACTGTAATCTTCAAGCTGTATGTTCCTTCTCTGCCGATTCGAGTCTCATTCACTCTTTGGGTACCCCTCTGATAACCTTTCTTCCCCCTTTCCTTGCCTAGGCGTGCAAAGCTCTTCCGGTTCAGTTCTGAAGGGAATGAATGGAAGGAGCGTGGGACAGGTGATGCACGGTTGCTGCAGCACAAAGAGACGCAAAAGATTCGTCTTGTTATGCGACGCGAAAAGACGCTCAAGGTGTGCGCTAACCATCTAAGTTCGTCATCCCCTCATTTGAGTGAACTGAGATTAACAAATTCCAATTATGAATATTAGTCTCCGCCGACATGAAGCTTCAGCCGAATATCGGATCGGACAGAAGCTGGGTCTGGAAGGTCGCGGCGGATTACTCGGAGGAGCCTCCCACTTCTGAGACGCTAGCCATTCGCTTTGCCAATGCCGACTGTTGGTACATTCCCCTCTCTGTCTATCCCGATTCTAACGCTTTACCTCTCTCCAGTAGCCGTGCAGTTCAAGAAAGCATTTGAAGATGCCCGGGATAATAATGCTAAGCTGGCTGGTGCTCCTCTCGCTCCTCCCCCTTACACTCCTGAGGAGAAACGTGAGGAGTCTACCGAGTCTGAGGAGGAGAACGAAGGCGAGGGCGAGGCAAAGGGGGATGCGCCTGCGCCCAGCGAAACGAACCCGCCTGCTGGGGAACCACAGGAGTCAGAGAATAAAGAAGAATAAACGATGAGAAGGAGCAGGTTTTTTACATATACATACCACCATGCAAACCGTCCCGATGCCATAGGGACCAACTGCACAAGAAATTGTATCCCACTTACAACCCCTGGTCAAATTTTGCTGAGGACAAGAATCGGTAATACAATACTGTAGGTTTCGCGCTCTACGACGTTGATTGCTCCTCGCGTGCCTCTGCCTCTGTCCATGCAGTCCAAAACGTGGCCCCTTCTCCTTTCGACCAATACAAAGCTGGTTTCTCCCCTCTAACCACAGTCTTATCAATGAGTACATGCCGGATATTCTGGGTATGTGTCAGGCAACGGGAACCAATAGGACCATTGTGAACAGCTTTCTCACCGATCCGCTACCAGAAATGAGGTGTCAGTGCAAATTAAGAGAATAGTGAATTTAAAGAAAACTTACGGAACTTCATACATCGGCTCCAACAGCAACGTTTCCTGTAAGGGTTGCGTCATTTTACAGGCTCGGAGGCTCTCGGAGGCCACAAGACAAAATCAACCGAGGTACTCGCCATGATGCCTCTTAATCCTCGTGCACCACCTCCCCGCTGCGCGGCCTTGTTACAAATTTCATCAAGTGCTCCACTCGTAAACCGGATCTCAACGCCAGAGTAACCAAACAACGTGGTGTATTGCGATATTAAACATCCGCGAACCTCGGTGAGAATCCGTCGCAAGTCTGTAGGTGTGAGTGGGGCAAGTGTTGCTATCGATGGAAGACGGGAGATAAATTCAGGAATAAATCCATACTTGACTATATCTGATTAACCAAGGTTCAGGAAAGGCGCCATTCTATGATATATGGGGGATGAGGAATGCGGCCTCACCTGCTGGTTCAACGTGTTCTAGCATGTTATGGAGAGGCCGACGGTTTGGCGTGAAAAAGGGCATGAAATCAGAAGTCAGTGTATCATCATTGGAACCCAGCTCCGCTGTGAACCCAATGGACTTATGTGGCATCAATAAACGAGTAGTGTGCTGTATCAACATGATGGACTTACACCTTTGGCTACCCTCCGCTTGATGACATTATCCAGGCCGACAAAAGCACCACTGAGTATGAAAAGCACGTTTGATGTATCAATCTGATACATGTCAGGCTTTGCTGCGCGGAGGTCAGGTGTGGATCAAAAGAGTCCAGGAGAAACGTACGTGGTCCGAGGTTTGGATTCCGTTGACTAGGTCGTGATCGTCCCTCAGTAGGAGACCCTGGCCCCTCGACAGCGGACCCTTTCGCAGGCACGGTGACAATAGATCCCTCCATCATTCGGAGAAGCGCTTGCTGTACACCTTCTCCTCCGACGTCACGAGATCCTTCGATACCTCCTCCACTTGACTTCCGCGCTATCTTATCTACTTCATCAATGTACACTATGCCTGTACTATACAACCACGAGGTAAGCTTTCGGAAAGCGTGTGGGCTAAAGACGGAATTTGCGCACCTGGCGCGGAATGGATTCCAATTCGCTGCTTGTAACTGTACGTGGTGAGCGTAATGGTCACCAAAGGGGCACCAAAGTTCTCACCAGTCTATGGATACACATTTCAACGTCCTCTCCTACATCTAATTACGAAATTAGATGCTACGCAATTGTAATTAGAAACAATGGTTCTCACACCCCGCCTTTCAGAATCATTTCAGCACATTTCAGCACAAGCTGGAATGGAAACGAGAACTTCCCACTCACCTGTGTGAAAGATGTCGCGTCACTCACGGAGAATGGCACATCGAGGACTTTGGCGAGAGTTCTCGCGAGTAGCGTCTTTCCTGCGTTCTGGCTGCTTAAGGGTGCAACCAAAGTTGATAAGAATCTTTACCTGAACCAGTTGGCCCTCTGCAAGGAGAATTGTCATGAACGCTGCGACATGGAGAGTGATGCTACGTACAGTACGAGGACATTACTCTTCTCAAATGTCGGAGCTGAGTACCGGAGTTGAAAGGGCAACGAGCCCCCCTGTGAATGATGAGACCTCCGTGGATGGGGATTAAGGTGCACAGGGACAATCCCAGTCCGACCTGCTTTGGTCCATAACACGAATCAAGAGGGAGAAATGAGTGCTAACCATCACCCTGCGAATTGTCCGAGAACCCGGCCTCGTCCTCTTCAACTTCCAAGGCCTGCACGTTGGCTCGTACTCGATTATAGTGATTGAACACACTAACGAAGCTGAGCCCAAGTCAGGCAAGCATAATTGAGACTCACGCGACGGAAAGAACCTTCTTCGCTTCTTGCTGCCCTACGATGTACTCGTCGAGATACTGTACTAACTGCCGAATGATGAACAAACATATACAACTTCAGAAATGAATAATTAATTTACTTGACGGGGTGTTGCCATTCCTGCAGACCGTGGAAATTCGGATGAGTTGTAGTCCTCTCTCGGTGTGTATTCATACTGGACTTGTGTGCGAAGCAGACGCCGTAGTCGCGGAGAGCGATGTACACACGCCAGCGCTGAAGGTAGAGAAGATGGCTTTAACAACACGCGCATGATCCGCGAGCTGAGGATGGAATAAAGAGAAAGCGAATTATTCAGAGACACTGGTCTGTCCGACACCCGCGGTCATTTTGACCAAAAGTCGACGCCGGGCCGACGCACCCGGTCAAACAGAACCGACAGACAACTGCTTTGCTTGGTACGACCAACTCAGGCTCTGATTCATACTTTTGACGCCTAGCGATTATTCTATCTACAACGATGGAAAATTCCACGAGGCTTTTCTTTGTTGTAAAAATACGCAGAATTTATTTTCTGTTGAATATGTCCTGATGTCCTGAGTGACTAAAAATAAAACATTTTGAATGAATGTGGGAATTGTAACTTGCTTACAAGTACTTACATGCTTACAAGTTAACTCAACACCGCAAGCACTACTTGACTCAAATCATTTCTTTTTCCCATGGGGCGCGACAGACAACGCAGCCCTTCACCACGAGGAAGGCGCTATGACGGCCGAAGCCAAGAGCATGGATACGAGCGCCGTCCGGATCGCTCCCGGGATCACCAATCATCCTCACGTCGCGATGAGAGGCGTGGAGAAGAATATGACTCAAAACACCGCAAACGAAGTCGAGACAGAAGTAGAGGGCGTAGTAGTGACGACGAGGACAGACGTGAAAAGAGCAAAAAGTGCGGTACAATGCATCTTAAGATTTAATTTCGACTTACCAACGTTCTAAAGGCGGAAGAGGGACAAATCTGAGGAACGCAAGGCTCGCAAGGCGGAGAAGAGGAGATTAAGGGACGAAGAAGAGATGCGGCAAGTCGCTGAACTGAGTATCTACAGCGCGACCGACAATCCCTTTCACGACGTCAATCTTGGCCAACAATTCAGATGGCACAAGAAAAACGAGAGAGAAAAGAAGATGGGTTTGTCCCCGGCCGAATCACAGCGCAGAGACGCCACGAGGAGGCAGGAGGCTAAGGAGGAACTCGAGAGGCTCAACCGTCGCCGAGCCGAACGCGAGGCAGAGCAACGCCTTCGGGAAGAAGAGGAGGTGAGGATGCAGAGGCTGGCAGAGTCCGCTCAGATGGCTGAGTGGATCGCAAAAGACGGGAACTTTCAACTCGATCAAGAGCGTACACGCGCTGCTATCCGCGTTAAAGAAAAACGTGCGAAAGCTATCGATTTTCTGGCTCTTAATCTTCGCTATGTCAATCCTATCGACGACGAAGACGAAGTCTCTGAGGAAGCTGGTTTAGAGATTGACCTTGATGAGCCATACAACATCCTTGATGTAAGTTTACATGTTTGTCTCAATACGACCTCACTAAAAGTTGCAAAGAATCTCTCTCCGGACCAGGTGCATGAGTTGCATGATGATATCGAGCACTACCTCTCACTTGAAAAGGACGATGCGAATATCGAATTCTGGACTGTGAGTGATGACAGCTTCCCATGTTATCACTGCTCATGTTCCGTTTAGCATATGATGGTGATTTGCAAGGACCGCTTGGACCGGATTACGTCTGATCAACGCCTTGGACGAGAAGCTGCCGCCGCAGTAGAGGCCGACATCACCGCTCTTTTGCAGGGCAAGTCATACGACCACTTGCTTGTCTTGCAAAGACAAATTCAGGCGAAGCTGTCTAGTGGGGGGCCTGTTGATGTCGACTATTGGGAGGGATTGCTGAAGAAGCTTCTGGTCTGGAAGTCGAAGGTACGTCACGCTATGCACTATGAGAATCTTCCCTTCACATACCCTCAGGCACGGCTGAAATCCCTACACGAAGTTGTCGTTCGAAACCGTCTTGAGCAACTGCGCAAGCGACAACGCGACGAGGCTCTACAGGCGCAGGAAGAGCTTCTTGAGGGTGTCGCGAATGTGGCCTTGAAGGGAAAGTTTCGCCCCACCGTCATCGAGGCGGGTGTCGGCCAGCAATCAGTTGAGAAAGTCATCGAGCCTTACGAACGAGGAATGAGCCCCGGCCTTGTTGACATTACAAAATTACCTCACGAGGAACGCCATGTGGACATTGTGCTGGAATCGGACGACAAAGCTAGCTTGGTGAGTAATTACTAACATGTGTCATCGGACTAAACCAATGTGGGCTCAGATGAAATCGCGCCGCTCCGTCGCCGACTCTCGTTTCATTACTAAAGCGCCACAGCCAATGGCCGAGATCCCAGATGTCGAGGCAGCAAGTGGTGCTGACCTTGCTTCAGAAGCCATGTACCGAGCCGAAGTCGAGCGTGACATGGATGAGGAAGAGGAGCTTTTTAACCTTGAAGAGAACATCGCACGCCCGACTGCGTATAATTGGGAGGATAAGTACCGACCTCGCAAACCTCGGTATTTCAACCGCGTGCATACCGGGTATGAATGGAACAAGTATAATCAAACACATTATGAGTGCGTCATACACGTTGCCCCCTGTTCAAAAGTTTTCATAGCTGTCTAGCACGGATAATCCACCCCCCAAAGTCGTGCAAGGCTACAAGGTTTGCCAAGCGTTTTGGCTCCATGAATGAGGGACAAAACTGACCAGCCATTGCATAGTTCAACATTTTCTATCCCGATCTCATCGATAAATCCAAAGCACCCACGTACAAGATTGTGAAAGAGCCCGGTAATGAGGAGACCGTGCTCCTTCACTTCAGCGCCGGCCCACCATACGAAGACATCGCCTTCAGAATCGTGAACCGGGAATGGGAATATTCTCACAAACGGTTAGTTGTTCACACCTAACCTGAACAGAATTTCGACATCTCACAGGAGATTTACAGGGGCTTCCGGAGCAGTTTTGACCGAGGGTGTCTATCGCTTTGGTTTAATTTCCGCCGAAACGTAAGTCTTTACAGCCTTACAGCACGCCCTGGCAATGTTTTTGATGGCGTTACAGTTCTACCGCAAATAGTCATTCATGTATTTATTGCAACTGCGGCCCGTGATTCCCACGTTGGCATTACTATTGAATTTGTTTGTATTGGCCATCTTTCTGGAATGTGATTTTTGAAACATGCCTGGTTAGTTCCTTGCAGAGATCCCTATCGGATCGCAGTATTGCTGCGTGTTTTGTGGACGTATTTTTGGCCGCACGTGTGATCTTCCAGGCGCGTCCATGACATCCTCGTGGTCTGGTGCCCGTGCCGAAAGGTCGCAGTCACGGCGTCTGTTCATATAAGACCGCGGTTGCCCACTTCTTTCCTCTCCTTTCTTTTACTTGCCACCTTGTAACCCTAGGGCCGTGTGGTTCCTTTGCAATTGGAACCATAAGTTCTCTTCGCATCGCATTAAATAACCGACCACAGGATCTAGACAAGGCTTCCAATACAACATCGGGAGGCGGTGAACTTGCAATAACTAGCCACGGTCTGCTTTCATTAGCTTTCCAGGCTGCTCCACTGCCCTCGGTAGTCCAATGGTCTCCACATTTGTCCACACTACCACGCAAAGGTCAGACCACAGCCCGGATGGACACAAACCCATTTATACCTTTCATGATTCCTCTCGCAGCCTTCCCCTTTCTGAACAACCCCCGGCCTCCACTTCCAAGGAGCCAATGGATGCTCCAACCCATTTCTCTGATCCCCACTTAAAGCGTCTGCTTACAAATAATGCTCAGCGCCTACACACTGACTTGAAAGGGTTATGGAACTCTGCACCGCGAAGTGCCCATCCGGCGGGGACGTACGAGCGCGGCGTCAATTACCCTCGCCTGTTTCGGCTGGACTCCTCCTACAGCCTCAGTGTCAAGGAATTACCTGGCCGTCAAGGCCTCAAACCTGCGCCTGACTTTCGACTTAACACAAAGGCCACCAGCGCGGTGCCAGTGAAGGCGTTCTCCGACCGCCAAAGCAGCATATCCCTATCCAATCCTGTTGAATCAGTTCATCAGGTGCGTTCACGAACGGCTTCTCTCTCGAAACAGCCCCAGTGGGAAGCTCACATGACACCACGCGGCTAACCTTCAGATAACAATCCGAGATACCTCGGACACCAAACTGGGGGATGGACCGATACCGCCGGCTTCGCGCCACCCCTATAATGATGGAATATCCCCTGCTGATCGAGAGCTTGTCACAAGAAAGGTCGAGGCTGCTCGCGGATGGCGTGTCAACGCAGGCGTACAACATGCCACTTCTGCCCCGTACCTCCGCAAATGGCCGGCTGAGGTTGATCGTCCAATCAGGGTCCGAAGTCTATCTGAGGCAGCTGACAACGGAAGGAGGGCTTTCCGTGCTATGGCAGACTGGATTACTATCTATCTGTTTGCGCTTGTGGAAGGTGGCCGTTTGCCACAAGACGGAGCGATCGAGTATGTTCTATCCGAACTTCGAGGACTTGGGTGTCACTGAACTTTTCCTGATATAGGCGACTACCCCTCTGGAGACCAATGACTGCATTCCAATCCACTCGCCAGCTCATCCACCGTATCCTGGTCGCGACTGCTGTTCCTCATTCGGCAGTGTTCCTCGCCTTGTGGTACATCTTTCGACTCCCTATATCACCCCAAACTGTCGTGTACGCCCATGATACCGCGAGGACACGTTTCCGGGATTCTTTGAAAAATGGAAGCGCCTATCTGATCGAAGACTACATGATGCGCGTATTTACAGCAGGGATCATGCTGGCGGACAAATGGGTTAATGATCAGACCTTCCAGCTCAGAACTTGGTAGGCAATTCTTTACGCCCTCTTTGACACTCCACAAACATTCCTTAAAGGCATGAGATAACCGGCATACCCAAGTCGGTCTTGCGCAACCTTGAAGTCACTGCTATGGGCGTTCTGGAATATAATTTACGAGTTTCTGGGAACGAATGGCACATGTGGTTGGGACACCTCATATCTTGGCACTCTTCATTAGGAAATGATCCGTTGATGGTCATCGATGCTTCACCGTTATCCCATGCCCTCATCACAACCTCCTTGAAAGACGTCGTCAGAGCATCCTCCAACTCGGTGGTACGGGGCACACCGGAGCCAAGCTTCCTACAGCTACAGCTTTCTCGGATGTCCAATGAGGGACGAGGTTCTGCCACGCCTTCCACTACATCTGGCCACTCCACGTTCTCAAACTCAAAGTTCATACCATCACACCCGCTTACTCAAGGCATTTCTTCATCCCAAAGCAGGCCCACGTTCACGGTTCCAGCTCACATCAAGCCCTGGCTTGGTGCACGACCAGCGGTCAGCTTATTTTGAACCGCTTCCTATGCGTCCTAGCTCGGCGTTGACCACTTGACCTTGTCTCCGACGTATCCCGCAAGCTTTCTTGTATGCCTTTTATTGGCCCGCTCGATTATGCCTCCCACTCTGCTTTACGCCGTGTCCTTGAATGCAGCGTTATTCTTTGATTCTTACCCCCCATTCCGTCTATTACTTCCCCGTCCGTATCGCTTCCATGACCGGTTGTTATGTTTTTTTACGAAGGATGTGAGTGGGACTCGATGGCATGACGAACGTGGCACTCCCTCATCAGGCCTCAGGCGCTGCGCCATGTTGGTCCTGATTTTGGCTACCACCAAATGGAGCAAGTGCCGACCCAAACTGTGCGCAGGCCTACGAGCGTTGTTGCTCAGTGAGTTCATCTCTTTTTAATCTGCTCGTTTACCTATCTGATTTCCTTTGTGGTCAGCGTATGTAGGCGATGCGTTTCCGTCCTAGACAGATGTACACCAATTGGACGGCAGAATGTGAGCGATAAGGGATCGACTCGGCGAAGTTCGGTTAGTTAGGGGGTGGACTGTACTGCTCACAGCTGTTGTTGTGAATGTGAATACGTGAATAGATAGATGATCATGTGCGATTATTCGAGTCACGGAGGCGCCGGCCCGGTACCCGACTACTGACTCCCTTTCTCGAGTCCCCTACACTGCCACTAATAACCGTTTCTTCCCTTTCCACCTCTTCATCACAACCCCTGTATCGATAGATTCTTTCGAATAAACCGCGAATATGTCAGCGCAGAATCAGGGCACCCTTATGGATGTAGATGAGGCTCAAATCGACGAGGGGTTGTATTCCCGTCAATTGCAAGTCTCGTCGTCCATGTCTTGCCACATCGCTCATCGTATTCTTTCTTTCTTATTAGATATGTATTGGGCCATGAAGGTGTGCAATGTGACGTTCATAAAGGAGATCTACCAACGAGAAACCGACAGCCATGAAACGTATGGCCGCTTCCAACGTTCTGATCGTAGGGTTGGACGGTCTTGGCGTTGAGATCGGTGCGCGCATCCATACACGCCGTCTAGGGTGATGTTCATGAAATTTTCTCATAGCCAAGAACATCATCTTGGCGGGGGTCAAATCAGTCACTGTGTATGACCCTGAGCTGGTTCAGATTCAAGATTTGAGCTCACAGGCGAGTACACGACATCTTGTTTTTGAAGATGCATATTCGCCTTACCTGCCAGGGTCATTTTAGTTCTTCCTTCGCGAGGATGATCTTGGAAAGTCGAGAGCCGACGTAGCCATCGCGCGTCTTGCGGAGCTGAATACCTATGTTTTCGTCCGGAACCTTGGGGGCAATCCTGGACAACCCATCACCATCGACCACGTAAAGGGGTTCCAGGTAAATTGTTTAGTAGCTTATCAATTATTTGTATATATACATCGTTCTGCCAGGTCGTCGTCCTGGTCAACGCGCCTTTGCAAAAGCAACTCGAGATCAACGACTGGGCACACCAAAACGGTGTCCACTTTATTGCTGCGGGGACTCATGGGCTCTTTGGGTGTGTGAATACCATCTTCATTCTCATTCCCTTACTCATGCGCTGTGCAAGTTATGCGTTTAATGATTTCGGCCCCAAATTTACGTGTGTTGATCCAACCGGCGAACAGCCTTTATCCGGAATGATCGTTTCTGTGGAGAATGTATGTGACCTTCTTGAATTTGTCACCCTGTCCATCTGATAAGTGGGGCATAGGGTAAAGAGGCCGTCGTTGCATGCCTCGACGAGACACGACACGGGCTGGAGGATGGTGACTTCGTCACGTTCTCAGAAGTTCAGGGGGCTGTGGAGCTTAATGGTTGTGAACCGCGCAAGGTGACGGTGAAGGGGCCATATACGTTCACAATCGGTGACACAACTGCCTTTGGGGAGTACAAGGCTGGAGGCATATTCACGCAAGTAAAGATGCCCAAGATTCTGGAGTTTGTGCGTGTCTTCACCACGTATCCATATGTCTAACACGACTTACACATCCGATACCAGAAATCTCTTCGAGAATCGTTAGATTCTCCTGACTTCTGGATCACGGACTTCGCGAAATTTGATCGCCCAGCCACACTACACGCAGGGTTCCAGGCTCTCTGGCAGTTCCACTCTGAACAACAACGTTTCCCCCGTCCTCGTAATGCCGAGGACGCCGCGGTATTGGTTTCCCTTGCGAAGAAAATAGATCCCGACGTCGACGAAAGAGTCTTGACCGAGTTGTCGTATCAGGCCAGTGGTAATCTTGCTCCGGTTAACGCCGTTATTGGTGGCTTGGTTGCCCAAGAGGTTCTGAAAGCGTGTTCCGCAAAATTTCACCCTGTCATTCAATTTACCTACTTCGACTCCCTTGAGTCCCTCCCATCGACTCTGCCTAGCGAGGTAGATTGCCAACCTACAGGTTCCCGGTATGACGGCCAGATAGCCGTGTTTGGCAAGACTTTCCAAGAAAAGATTTTCAACAATCGACAGTTTTTGGTTGGGGCTGGAGCTATCGGCTGTGAGATGCTGAAGAACTGGAGCATGATTGGCCTTGGCTCTGGACCAAACGGCGCCATCTATGTCACTGATCTAGACACTATTGAGAAGAGCAACCTCAATCGCCAATTCTTGTTCCGTGCAAAGGACTTGGGCAACTTCAAGTCCGTTGTTGCTGCAGCTGCGGTGGCAGAAATGAATCCCGCTCTCAAGGGACATATCGAATGCCGGCAAGACCCTGTTGGTCCGGATACAGAGAGTGCGTTTCTGCGTGCTTTCCACTGACGAAACTAACATTGGGCCCAGACATTTACGGAGAGAGTTTTTTCGCCGGTGTTGATGGCGTCACCAATGCTCTCGATAATGTCAAAGCCCGTGTGTTGCTTCTTCTACCTGGCCACGCTATCATTCACTTTGTCCTATAGGTCTGTACATGGATCAGCGTTGTGTATTCTTCGAAAAGCCCCTTTTAGAGTCTGGGACCCTCGGCACGAAAGGAAATACTCAAGTTGTTCTTCCTCACTTGACTGAATCATATGCATCATCGCAAGATCCCCCGGAGAAAGAGACTCCTTCATGCACTGTCAAGAACTTCCCAAACGCAATCCAACATTGCATTGAGGTAGGCGCCCCAGTTTTGAAGATCTAATGCCCAGGGCTTATTTTAGTCTCAGTGGAGTCGAACGGAGTTTGACAATTTGTTTGTTAAGCCAGCGCAATCCGTCAACTCTTACCTCTCTGAACCAGGCTATCTTGAGAGCGCTCTCAAATACTCCGGCCAGCAAAAGGAGCAGATCGAGCAGATCGCCTCATTTTTGGTCAAGGATCGGCCTATCACTTTCGAGGAGTGCATCGTTTGGGCTCGGTTGCAGTTTGAGGAAAAGTACAATAATGCCATCCGTCAATTGTTGTTCAGTCTCCCGAAGGATGCTGTAACGAACAGCGGTCAACCGTTTTGGAGCAGCCCCAAGCGTGCCCCGGACCCATTAACGTTCAACTGCAGCGATGTGAGTATGCCGTGTTACACTTGGTTTGTGCTCCAGACTGACTCTTTGCAAGCCCACACACCTCCAGTTCATCATCGCTGCGGCCAACCTTCATGCGTTCAACTATGGGTTGCGTGGAGAGACTGACCCTACAATATTTAGAAAGGTTGCCGACTCAGTGGTTGTCCCGGAGTTCACTCCCAGGAGTGGCGTCAAGGTCCAAGTGAACGAGAATGAGCCAGTAGATAGCTCAGGAAACGGTAGGGCCCATATCTATCTTATATCGCCGGATGTGTGACATATTTCTGTAGATTCTAATGATCCTAGCGAGCTTGCCAAGTCTTTACCACCGCCATCATCATTTGCTGGATTCCGCCTTAATCCCGTAGAGTTTGAGAAGGATGACGATACCAATTACCACATCGACTTCATCACTGCTGCTTCTAACCTTCGCGCAATGAATTACAGCATCAACCCCGCTGATCGCCACACGACCAAGCAAATTGCCGGGAAGATCATCCCTGCGATCGCTACCACAACGTCCCTCGTCGTTGGCCTAGTCTGTCTCGAGCTATACAAGGTAAAGCCACTTCCTATTGTTTTTTGTTTTCTTACAAAATGCCTCATTCGGTGTCGTCCTAATGCTTCTCTATTAGGTTATAGACGGCAAGAACAAGCTCGATGACTACAAAAATGGGTTCGTGAACCTCGCCCTGCCCTTCTTCGGTTTCTCGGAACCGATAGCGGCCAAGAAGAACAAGTACGGGACGACGGAATGGACGTTGTGGGATCGGTTCGAATTTAAGAATGACCCCACACTTAAGGAGATCGTCACGTGGTTCCAGAAGGAGCATCAGCTGGATATTTCCATGGTCAGCCAGGGCGTGAGCATGCTTTGGAGTTCATTCGTTGGAAAGAAGAAGGTGCGCAGTGCTGACTACTGTCGTTGCTCGTATGTAATTGTGTTTAAATTACTAACTCTCCTTTTCTTTCGGACAGAGTGAAGAGCGGTTGCCAATGAAATTTAGCGCGCTCGTTGAGCATGTCACCAAGAAGCCCCTTCCTGCACACGTTACCCATTTTGTAGTAGAGGTCATGGCATCTGACGAGGATGGAGAAGATGTTGAGGTACGCATTCATAATTGTTTACTTTTCCCGATTCCGACCGATTATGCAGGTACCCTTCATCGTGGTACGCCGCACGTAAGTTTGTGGGCGAAGGAACGGCGCCGTGGGAGCAAAATACTCCCTACACAATCCCGGTCTGGGCGCTCGAAAAGGGACCCATTTGGGGGTGGCTGGCGCTGGGAGCAACATGTGAAAAAACAATGGTTTGTGATTGTAGTTATTTCCGTACGATTGAGCAGATTGTGTATTGTAAATTTTTGTTTCACACACGGAGATCCGGTGGACACGGGAGAATCACACGTATCTTGGTCATAATTGTCATCCATTTTGTGACAGAAGAGCACAAAACCCAACATCTACAAAAGGATGCCTATAAACTGCATATGGCTCGGTGATGGGAGGGGAAAGGGGGGCACCGAGCGAACAAATGGGCGTATCGTAAACCATGACCTAGAAAGATCGGGTAAGGACGGCAAAGGGGTGAAAAGATCGGATGCGGGAAAGGGGTGCCAGGGGTGGGGGAGTCATTTACTTTTTTTGGGTGTTGATAAGGAACATGTCTTTTGAAAGGAGGGAGCGAGAGAAATTAAAAGACGCAGTAGCGAATAGTCAAGTAGCAAGTGGGAAGTTACGTGTGAGAAACGAATCGCCGATACGAGGTAAGAGTCCAAGCGAAACAAACGCATACACGTCGTAGGTGTGAGAAAGGCAAAGGCGAGACGCACACGGAAACACATCAAGGGAACACGGCACAATCACCGATAATGGGTGGGGAATGCAAACCATATACAATTGCTGCTGCGCCGGATACAGCGAAAGAAAAGGCGACCACAAATCCGTCCGAATGGCGGGGCAGTGAGCGGATTGGTAAGCAGCCGTGGACCAAGGGGTCGCACAGTGACGAGGGGGATAAATATGACATGAGAAACGCTTGCAGTGCAACTGGGATAAAAAAAACTGGGCCGCAGGGGACGGGATGGATATGTCCTGCTGGAGTGGACGGCAACCAGATAGGCTATTACGGATGAGGCGAGCAGAGTAGAAAAAAGGATGCCGAGATGCGACAGGAAGGTGCGAATAAAACTGAACCGTCTATTGCAGCTGGGGCAGGGTAGCTTCAGTTGATCGTCTTCGAGTCTTGAAATGAAATAGAAACCTAGAGGACTGCGATGCAAATATGTGACAGGCGAGGAAACAGATGTGCTGATGCCAAAAGTCGAGGTATGATGTATAATGACAGGAGAATTGCATATGGGTTGGGTTAGTGCCCAACCCACTGTGGCCCGTACTGTGGGAAGACAAGCCTGTGTCCGAAGCCTTGACCGTACGCAGCATCGTAACCGTACTGTTCGGCACCAGTCCAACACAGTCCGGGAATCTGGTAGGGCAGCTTAGGGGCAGATGAACCGCACGAATATTCAATGCGTGTATGAGATTGTGACCGGTAGTGTCTTCCATCCTGTAGATGATGCCGACTATCCATGACCGAAATTGCTGGTACATGACTATGGTCATATGGCCAGAGGTGCGGGGGCAAATGAAAAGCCGGAGCTCCTGTACCCCACCCCTGCGGGTAGGCTGCCCCATGACCGCTCGGGGGGTACTGCGGCATCATCACGAGTGAAGGTACAGGTGGCTGCACCGCCACGTAATGTGTAGGCTCTCTAATCATATCACGGCGCAGCGGCTCATCCGCAGCAGGACTCCACTTGGCTGGTGGGGGTAAAGGTATCTCCGAAGCGCGCTCCCACTCGATACCCCTCTCCAGTCCGAAAGGAGCGCCAAGAGTGTTTCCGCTAGTATCGCGGAATGAGCCGTCCCGGCTGACGCGTCGTCTCGGCATGTACTCTTCCCGAAGTGGCCCATCTTCATCCAAATCGATTTCCAATGTTTCGGAACTTGATTCCGGGACAGTGGGGTCCAATCTCTCGCGGCGCCTCTCTTCAAGACCAAGGAATACGGGCTGGGGCTGAGAGAAGGGGTGCGACGAGTCGCCACACGACCGAGTTGCATTATCGAGAAGATCCTCCAGCATCTTTCGCACGACGAAATGAGGGTTAGATGAAGGACGCGAGATCAGTTGGGGACTGGGTGCCGAGGACAAGGACTTGTGATATTCGAAGATACGAACAAGCCACTTGTTCCATTCGTACGGTGTTATGGAGAGATCATATGAGAATATATCGAGAGCTAGTGACTCAAGCCTGTTCAATGACTGAATCGGGACGCCCGAAATAGTGTGCCTATAAAACGAAAAGAGTTAGTGTTAGCACCCGAGACGTCGGAGAAGTAAGAGTGCCTTACCAAGTCTTGTTGGAAAACGTATGATCGTCCAACCACTTGTTCGCAAGCATGCACCCAAGAAGGACAAGACGAAATGGTGCATGGGCTTCAGCGGCTTGCAAGGAACCCGGGTCTTGACATTCCCTGAGACCAAAAAGTTCCTGTCTAAAGCGTACCTCCTTCATTGCGTCGGGTCTGAGGGAGACGCGCCCAAAACGAACCGGTAGGTGAACGATGTACCAGATACCCAGAAGAATGGCCGATGGCTGGAGTAAGGTGGATAACAAGAGAGAACGGACAGAGTTGGCCAAGTAAGGTGGTGATGGTGTAGAGTGCTGCTGGGTGGATTCACCCCTGTGAATGATGTGAGGATGGTGGGAGAATATTGAAGACGTATGAACGTACGTGTGCTGTGTGTGAAGACACATGCCAGTAGTGCAAACCTTCCAAACGAAAGTGGCAATCCACTCCGCTAGTGGGTCTGCAACTTTCTTGTAGGAGAGGGTAGCAGGTGGCATCGGCACAACATCCGGGGCAGGGAATACCTCCAACTGCTGGTTGACGGATTCATACGGAAGGGTGGCGGCAGGTGGTGGACCATACTGAATTCGGTCAAAAGGAGGGGTGATAGCTAGGTCAACCTCAACCTTGGATGGTAATTGTGAGGCGGCCACGGCACGGTCAACAAAAACACCGAAGGGAGTAATCGGGCCGAGCGGACTGGAGGCCGGATCTTCGTCGGGCGCGGGTTCTGAGGATGCACCTTGTTCGGGAGGGGAATATGAGTCACCAAACTGAGGAAGGAAGACGTCACTGGCGACAACTCGGTGGTCACCAGTCGTATCGACTTCCATCTCGGCCAGGTCCTCAGATTGTGGGGTGCCTCCACTCCACTGACTTTCTATTTCATAGTCGAGAGTGCTAGACCCTATCTCATCGATGTCCTCCTCAGGCTCTTGAAAGTGCTGCGGGTGACGGGCCTGCTCGGTTTGGTAAAGTGTCAAAAGGGGCGGAATACACGCTTGCGCGCGATCTCCTTTAATGATTGGTGCGTTTCCCGCACGAATCAACCCGCTGGAAAAATCCTGCATGTCAGGATCGGTGGTAAGCTGCGAGTCTCCCTCCTCCCAAATGCGGCGCGGCTTGTTGCGGCGCCACAGCGGTAGGGAGCTGATCCACTCCTCTCTTGTGCCGAATGACGGGGGCGGTCCAGAAGGAGGGAGGGGGATTGCAGTAGCCAAGTTCAGGAAAGCCGATTGTTGAGGATAGTTAAGGTCGCCAGAGTAACGATCTTGCTTGAATACTGGATGTGCAGGAGGTCGGGAGTATTGGGGAACGGGAACGGGCATCTGCAGCTAGAACAACGAAAGAAAGGAGCCTTCGATACCGAAACTTGCTAATGGGGCTAACGGCAATGCGGGGGCCCAAGAATGTTCAGCCAAAGCTGGACAAGGAGTGAGTGAGGTCGTGATACAAGTCGTAAATAAAAGTTGAAGGGGGAAGAGAAAATGAAGAGTGGAAACAGAGTCG
>QLOU01008833.1:0-11896 GCA_003313715.1 Russula abietina | reverse complement strand
GAGAAAATGAAGGATGGAAACAGAGTCGAGGTACGGCGAACGCGCAGCGAAGGCGTGCCTTTTTGTGGGCCGTCCCTGTGAGTTTGGGGCGTATTAAGAAAAAGCCAGGTTCTCGAGTGGATGTGGTGGTTGGAGGTAAAGGGGGAGGGAAGGGAGAGGGGAGAGGAAGGGGATGGAGACCGGGACAAAGGTGGGAGAGGCGAGACTCGGAGGGCACAGTCACACAAAACCAGTTCGAAACTCCCGCGTGGCAAAAAATGGACACGTTCGCCCGATTAGGCAACACCCCTTTCAGCCCCTCCATCATGGTCAGTCCCCGAGCGCGCATGCATCCGCCGCATTTCTAATCACTTCCCCGCAGAGCAATGATCTCGATTCAATCACCCTTGGCCAGCTAAAGGCTATGGTCAACTCGGCCCCAAAGCCAAAGGCGCGTACATCCCAATTGTGCTTTGCTTATCCCGTCTTGACTATGATGCAGCAATGTTATTATGACTTCAAATATGATGACGAAGACACAGTCCTCAATGAGATAGAAGAATTCTATTCCTATGTGGAGATGCCACAAGCCGCGGAGAACTTGAAGGCGTGGGAGGGCTCCTTCCAAGGAGGTACGCTTTTGTCCTGCCTCACTTCGGTATCAACTCAAGCGGCCCCTGTGGGCTGGACAGAATGGACCAAGAGTCAACCACAAAGGCGCAGAGCACATGTGGAGCTGCTGCTTGAGAGTCTAGAACACAAGGACGTGGAGATCAGATTCACGAATGCGCGCAGATTGCTATACATATTGCAAGGTGTGGTAATCTGCGCATTCCCAGGCACGTTGTTTATATTCACGCGTGACAGGCACATTCTCCGAAACCACTTCACCTGAGCACCAATTACATTGGATTTTCGAAAATTGCAAGGTGGTACGTGATGCGAATGGTCTGAGTAATATTGTAGAGGCAATGAAGATTGCCAGTTCGAAACACGACTTTCTCTGGTTAGCCCATCTTTCTGATGTGACTGCGTAATTTGATCTGACCTTCTCAAGGTCACTTTCCGATGCTGATGCAGCACGCATACAACTTGGTGTTGAAGAGAAATCCGATCTAATGGAAGAAATCACCACGGAAATATCTGTTTACCTTGCGATGCTTTACCACTTGATTGAGGTCTTCAAGGGTCATGATGACTTTGCAGACGAGCTCAGTAAGCCTTTAATCTCCGAGAAATAGAGCATGCGCTAGAACGGTCCCAGTGAGCATGGATCCTCCGCTGCCAGTTTATTTCTTCAACGTTGTCTCGGGTCTACGAGACAAAAGTGCAAAAGGCTACCCCGTGAAGAAGGTATTTAAACCTTTCTCGTCTCGTTCTCTGTACTTATCCCCGTAAGCTACTCCTTGTCCTCTGGAAGACGGTATTGTCTTGTTGCGGTGGCTTTCGTGATCTTGAAAGAGTCAAAAAGGTTTCTCGTGAATTGGCGGGCTTGACGCCTATCCCAGAGGAAGGTTTGTGTCGAGTCCGAGTCCTGTTCTCAACTGCTAACCATCTTGGACTGCATAGCCATCCCCATCAAGTCATCGCCGTTAGATATGGAGGCTTTCCATGAAGAAGCTACTGTTAAATATCCAACTTTCTCTCCTCCAAACCCCGGCCCCTCCGTCCCGGTCGCTAACATTCTCGAGCAACCAATACCTGTTGCTACACACCCTCCGATCTCTAAACTTGCTGAAGCATACAGCCCTATTCCCGTCCGACACCACTATCATCATGATGAACACGACTCTCAACCTGCACCACTCAATCTCTCTCACAGTTTGCACGGATCATCACAGATCCAATCCGGTTATCGTCCAATCCCTCAGCCTGCAACCCCTGCACCATCCCCTCCTCCGACGGCGCCAAAGCCTAAGAAACAGCAGTACCAAACGGATCCCTCTCGTCCGTTCCTTTTTCCTTTTTCGAGGGCGAGAGGAAGGGACGGCGATATGATGCTTGTGCCGTTTGCTATCAAGGAGGCAGAGAACCTTTACGGCAAACATATGTATGTCAGTTTGGCGTTATGGCAAATGTGGCGTACGCGTGAAGATTACATTCACTCAGAAAGTGGGCTAGAGCATCTCTCGGGGACAGACGATGTCACAGAGGCTCTGACTAAGATGAAATTGACCGTAAGTGAACACCTGCTTTGCATTGCGCTCCATCTTACGGTCATCACTGCCATCAGGATAAGAGCATCGCTGAGGCTGAGACTGATATCTTGCCTGATATGGCTCTTCTAGATGCGAAGATCGCAGAGACGGAAGCTGCGATGAAGGCAACGGATGTCACCGCTGAAAAGCGCCGGCTCAAAATTAAGAGGGGAGATCTAATGCGCTTGCGGCGCGTGGAGCAGATTTACGTATGCTTCTACCCCGTCTTTCACGCATGTGCTTGTCTGATGAGGTCAACAGAGTGCTGTTCTTCCAGTGCTCTCAAATTGGGTACTTGTTCTATTGAAACTTCTCCTGGCCATTGTGTCCGCGTCATCCCCCGGTCAGCCCCCGACATCCGCCAATTCAGCAAGCTTTCCGCCTGGAGTATCATCTCGTTAGAATAATCCACGATCCTCTCCAGATATCGGAACTAATGGTATCTTCAGCTCAGGATCCGCAACAACCGCCACTACACCCCCCCACCCTTGATGAGATTGACGTCACCCGCCATCGGGAAATAACAACCAAGGCCGTCTCTGCGATCTTGTTGCTCACACTAAAGTGGTTCAAAGTGTCGCGTAGGTTCGTGTACTCGATTGAAGGTGTCCATCGACTCAAGTAACAACCTCAGATGTCATGAAGTTTCATCATCTCGGCCAATTGTTGCTGGACACGAACTGTCTCCTACTCGTCATGAAGATGTTTGGGATGCAAGATGTATCGATGACAGTTGTCTCCAAAGCGGATTCGCCTGATAACAAGTACGCTTGTTACCATATTCTTTCAATCACTAGGTATCAGTATTAATATCTTGATCGATAAGCTTCTTCCGATACTGCCTTCTCCACTTTTCGAAGAACCCCCAACTTAGCAGAGTGGAAGACAGCATGCTTAGCCCTCCGCGGCGCGCTGTGACGCGGACCACAGTCCTGCCAAATGGAACAATGACTCACGAGGAAATCGATATGCTTACCGAATTTTCTTGGCGAAACTTTTTTTTTACGATCAACTTTGCGAAAGTTATGCAGAAGCTTTCAAAGCACCGATCACATCGTATCCGAATGCTTGTTCAATACAAGAGCACGGTACCTTCCTCTTCCCGTAGTATTTGCGTTCCATCAAATAACCACCACATTGGGATAGGCCGTTCTCAAGCGTGTCTTGAAAGTTCAACATCCGTTACTTCAACTTCACATTTTGAAATTAATCAAGAGTCAAGTTCCATACAGCGGGCGTAGATGGCGGCAAAGTACGCGACTGCAATCTGACTTATTCAGTACTAATCAAGTCTCTTAGCGAACATGCAAGTCATCACGTCGATATACCTCAATTGCCGTCCCGATTTACGTGACGAATGGCTCACAGGCAATGAGGTGGATGACCTTGGTGAAGGACAGGTGAGTTTTTTTATTTTACTGAGACGCAGGTTGAATGACGAAACCCATTTCAGGCACAGGAACAGGCACTTCGTCAACTCGTCAAGTTTTGTTGTGTTGACCCACGTTCTGGTTCGTTTATGATTGCTGACGGTGTTCGTATCAGATAATACCAAGCGTTATGGCCAGCAAGCGGCACATTCACACGGTCAAGCGCACAGGCGATCGGTGAGCTTGTCGCACCATCTGGAAGGACTACACCCCGGCCCAGAGTTATCTGGTCTCTTGCGTCCCGTGGGCACCCCAAACGTAGTCGAGGCCGACGTATTCCCACCCCTTCGAGCCCACGCGCCGGACACAAATATGTTCCTACCTTACATCACCGAGGATATCGCCTTTGAGGAAGAATATGAAGAGTACTTGTCCGACCTTGGGTGGTCGGATGGCCCATCACACACTCACGGCGGGGAGGGCCAGAGTGGTGGTACCTCTCGGTGGCACAGGCTTCCCGACCTGGCATCAGAGATCGCTGATGGGATAAGCGATAGTGAAAGCATCGTATCGATAGGGGAGCTGGGTGACGAAAATCGGGACATTGGCCGTGAAGGCGGCGAAATCGCTGACGAGAATCTGAATAATTGGGAGGTAAGAAATGAAGGTTGTTCTCATTCTATTCATCCAGCATAACTGAGTGAACCTTAGCATATGAGCCCGAAGACCATGGCTGCGCTTACAAAGTCGCCAGCAGGGCCAGGTGCACGGCGTTCGTCAGGATCAGATAAGCTACGGCCGGTCTTGCCATTTGGGCTTGATGACGTAGACTACAACGAGGTCGACGAAGAAGAAAGGGACGAATTGGTTCCTGTTCCTAGAGAAGGGCCAGGCAATTACCCATCGGGGGGTGGTGTTGACGAAGTGGAATTTGTTTATGGGTTAGTTCCCTTTCCTTTCCTTTCATCTCCGATCACACTGACCTCTGTGGACAGCATGTGATTGTCGGTTGTCTCGTATGTATGTAGTTACGATCAATCAGCAAATAGAGCCATATAGTCTGGGGAAGGGGAATTGGGGGTTGATGTGATTGTGATAAGATAAAAGTTGTCATCAGGTTACGTAAAGGGCTCCAAAGCTGTCCACGCCACATCTAAACGGGGCTTTTGCACATTCCATTGGCACTTTGGCACTGGGAAATGCGTGAGTCGTCTGTTTCGACCGCTTCTCCGGAGAGTTCGCATGTGGCCGAGTCGACCAGGGTTAGGCAAAAGTTGAAGCGAAATAGAGTAATTCTGTAAGCCCCTTTCTACGCGTAAATTTCCCACGACTTCATTCTTCAATCTGTAGAAGCTGCCAACGTGAGTGCATCCTTCTATTCATCGAGTCCTGCGGTTTTTTAAACAATTACGATGCAATATAGAATGCCACAAAAGAAAGCAGCAGGTCAGGCGGGTCATTTTCAAATCAATATCATTATCACTTAAAGTTGTTTTTGCAGTGTGATCGTGGCCACCCTTGTATTAGATGGTACGCTTGCCTGACGTTTTGTCGTCTATACCGTTTCACGTTCAAGATTTATTATTTGCATCTCCAACAGCGTGAATCGCGGTTGTCCAGATGCCTGTACCTATGAGGAGCCGAAGGAGGTTAAAAGGCGCAGGTGAGCGTATACATCTGAGTCGGTCCCATTTCTAAGCTGAAAGTCTCTTCGATATCACCTACCGCTTTATGATTCCATCAGATTACCAGAGACTCAACCTGAGTCTACCAATACCCCAGACTTGGGGGAGATAAATGGCTCCAACTCGGCGAACAATCCCGATTCAAATGACTTTATCGGCCTTGATGCCCTCCTGCAGGTACTCCAGAGTGCAAACGCGAGCAACGTTGTATCCCCTCCGCCACCTGACATTTTCGACTTTTCGAGGTCTTACGCTCATGTTAGTGAGAGTGCAGCCCAGGTCACCGCCACGGCCATCAATCAGCTATCGCAAGAGGATGCACCAGATATACACTACCCGGGGCCATTTGACGGTATGATTCTTTCCGTACGTCTCTTCTCTCGATGTCACAGTTTATTTTTTGTCCTCACAATCTGGCTTCGCTTCGACAGTTCCGCGGCTTTGGTTCCCCAATACCAGCTTCCGATCTCCAATGCCACTTCCCCAACCAGAAGATCACAACATTCCTGCTCTCCTACTACTTCGATAGATCTTCGGTTCACTGGTTGTTTCCCATCATACATCGGCCATGTTTCGAGAATTGTTATCGCATATGTTCATCGGGCGGACTGCCGCCATCTGTCGAGTTTATCGCCTTGTTGGCCATCACTTGCGCGACTGCCTTGCAGTTCCTCCCAGAAACCGAGGAAGATGTACGTTTTCTCTCTTATCTTCACATAAGCGCCTATATTCATATTACACTAGACTACTCTTTTTGCCGATTACGCACCCGGGAGGGAAGTCCTGCAGCAGCGCTTAGTAGATTTCTCGCGTTCTGTGCTATTATCCTGCACAGATTCAATTTATCCTCATTCGTCATTTGAACGGATTCAAGCTTTGACCATGTTTTCCATATACCAATGGGTGAGTTTAATTTGCTTGAAATACAGCTTTTCAGGCTAATCTCTCACAAAGAACGAAGCGAATTCGTGTGAAAGTTGGTATATTATGACCCTCGCAATTCGGATGGCACAAACACGTATAGTACCTTGATTAGTATTGGCCAGGCCCTTCATACTCAAAATCTTTTCTCAGTTTCTTTGAATCGTGATGGTACCACGTGGCGGATGCAACCACTAGAAGCGGAAGTCCGCAGGCGGTTATGGTGTAAGAAGCTTTCTCTGATCTTTGGAATGTTCATCTGACTCTTACTAGGGACGCTGTATTCGATGGATAGGTGATGGCTTTCTTGGTCCGTGCTCACCCGCAACCACTAATATCCCACTAAGATTTCTCTCTATGGAATATCGACGCCCCTATATAATTTTGGATCAGGTTAGCCCTTTCCTGCCAATCTCCAGTGAGGGCTCATTCTTGTCGCGTAGCACTCCGACGTTGCTCTTCCCATGAACTTGGATCAGGTTGACGTTGTTAATAATCCGAATTTGACTGGCAAACCGATAGAGGAATTAACCGAATTCTGTGAGCATAAGCCCACACTTATGGATCTGTTACCTGATTATCCCGTCAGCATATCATCTATATCGCATTGAGTTGCGAAAGATTTGCGGACGCATGTGGGATCAGTGTTTTGGCATCACACTGCCTACGTATCGGGGTGTCTTAGATCTGGAGGAACAACTCAGGAAATTCGAGCTTGATCTCCCAATCTCGTTCCGACATCAAACAACGCAGATGGCCGCTGTTCGGCCTTATCTAACCTACCAAGTATACATGCTTTTCAACCTTTGGGATGATATTTATGGACGAACCCCTAGTATCAAGCGATAACCTTGGACATAATCCACAGTCGGATGCTGCTGATGGTGGGTGAAGTTTACTTTTTGGGGGAAGATAATGTTTGACATCGCTCTAGCGACCATTCCTATTCATACATCCAACAAAGGAGAAGGAATATGAAGGCTTATCCGTACAGGACAAGAAACTTTCCCAGCTCCATAAATACGCACGTTCGCTCTGCGTTAAGTTCTGGTCCGCCTAAATTGTCTCTACACGGATCTCTGAGCTTAGGTATCCCTCACAGTAAGCAACAGTTAGCATTACTACAGTTTATTGAAAGCTCGTCGGAACCTGGACGCCTGACATGTGTAGGGATCCCGTTGTTAGCTTTCAAATCCGCTCGTAAGTCGGTGGATGTATCACACAAACTCTGAGAGCACCGCTTATGACGGGATCACAGTGAACATCGCAATTGCCATTATCATGGACGCTCAGAGTCCCGAAAACGAGGAGCTCGAGGAGTGGATAGCGATGGCACAAGGCATCCTTTCAGTGCTCAAGCCCCATAATGCGCTTGCACAGAAAGCCTTGGATCACCTCCAAGTAATCCGAAAGCGGACGTTGTTCGTCCTGGGCGTTATCACTGGTCGCTGCGTCGCAAGCGATCCCGTCATTCACGCGACAACCGGTGAAGCTCCTCCGATGTCTCTACCGCAGCGACTCGACCGGATGACGCGAACGTTGTCACAATCGCAGACGGGTTTGGTCGATCTCCTCGGACGCGAGGAAGCCATGGACCCATTGTGGTCCACTCTACGCCCCAATGTGTTTGCTGGACATTTCCCCGGCATCGAGTCACTTGTCGGGCCTGTTAATCCGCAAAACTTGGAGCAATTTTTGGATAGCTGTCTTTCTATGCACTCGCGACTGCCTCATACATTTACGTTTTGATCTGTACGTACAGCCTCATGCCTCCTATTATAACTATTTGTATATCCCTACGATTCGAAGGACGCTGTTGTCCTAGACTTAGCCCAGGGTGTACCAGCGGCATAGAAATCCATTGGATATACATCATCTTCTCGATCCGTCCACCCTTTAGCCTTTCCTATTGCCACGGCCGTCTCGTAGGGACTCAGAAGCGGTCGATCGAATGCATAACCCCAATCAATGGAGAGGCGTGGACAGGATGTCTGCACAAAAATCGAGATGTGCGGGTTAAAGAGGGACAGTTTGGCTGGTGATAGCTCCGAGAGGAGGATAGGAACGTGAGGTATTGACGTTTGCGATTGTGTCAACTGTCTCGTGATGGCCTGCGGAGGATCGGGGAGAAAAGTAAGGATCTTGATCCGTGAGGCACAGGAGTTTTAAACCACGCACCTGTAGCTGCTTTAAATTACCCTGCCGTCCAAGGGTACCTAGCACAACTCCCCAAGCGGGGGCTTCACCCGCTGAGGTATCCACAGCCGAAGCCTTATGAGCGATATCACCGATACTCTTCCGGGCTGCCACTACGGCATCGCCCCGCGCCGACAGCATTTCCCGGTGGTTGTATCGCTCTCGGGTGAGCGTTTTGGAGTATGGATCATACCTGAACGCTGGTACAGATGGATTGGCAATCATGATAGCTTCCAGGTGGAAGCGGCCGTCGCCGAGATATCTGAAAGATTGATATGTGATGTGACATACTGTGTGATGACGAGAAGACAGTGGGGGGTCTCACATTAGAGCGTCAACATCGCCAAGTGCGGGCGCGGTGCATCCAAGGATCTCCCCGGGAGACAGAGGTTTTGAACGGGGAATGGTGGCCTCATACCTTCCCGTCCAAAGCTTGGGTACCTGAACTGACTTTTCTGAATCGTCATCCGACGTCCCATCTCCGAGGAGACCTAGCGGTGGTGAACCGGAATATTCTGCATTCAGGTCATCCTTTAGCTGCTGGAGCGCAGCCACGAATTGGATGGTAGAGACAAGTGCCAGGCGCGTTGGCTCTGTTGACTGTTCTTGTGTAGGTCGGTCAACAGATCCTTGTTTGCCAGCGATAGAGGCGGTAGATGGTCCCTCAATTCGTAAGTGTCGCAGACGACTTATGTTTGCACCCGCGGGAAGTCCCCGATCTACCTCTTCGGAGTCCAATAGCGTTTCTCGGAATGTGCGTCGGTCTTCGGGGAAGTTTAGTCTCACGGTCTGCGTGAGGTGGACAGTGTCGATGGAGATCTCTACAAAGACGTATAAAGTTTTGATGTTCGTCTGATCAAGTGGAACTGGGGAAAGGTCAATGGCGGGCTGGGGATTGGGTCAAGAGAGCCTGCGGACCAAGGCAACTATGTCCGTAATGCACTAACATGTCGCACCCTAGCGCCAATGCGGTATAGTCATCGACGCAGCACGCGCCGTATGTCACATCCCCCATAATTACCGTAAGAGCCTCAGTAAATCTGGAGAGTTTCAGGTTCATTAACCTTGGGCTGGTGAACAACAGACACTCACCTTTCGATGATGTCCGCGATAGTACAAGCAAACATTTGGAGGCCTTCGGGCATCTGTAGGGCGACCATCTTGGAGTTATTCTTTCTGATATGGTGGATAGTTTTGTGTATCTCGAAGGAATAGTTCGAGGGCAACAGTTTAATGGCATTGTTGAGTTGTACATCCGAGAGAATATCTTGTGGGATCTGGTTGATGACGGCGGCCTGTACGCCTGGTTTTGATGGCTGTGCACTTTTAGTTCCGACAAACCGCCTTTTGATATTCTTCTTGGTCGAACTGGAACCCTGAGTGGACATTTCAAGTTGTGGGGTTAGACACCCGGTTTTGCGCGTCACTCTCGGGACGACTCCCGGATGCGGATAGACGCGACTTTGGCCCTTCGCGCCAGCTCCGGTGCTCCTTCCACGTCTCACAATGACCTCCCAACATCGGTATCGTCCCGACCGCACAGATGGCCAGTGCTCTATGCGTGGCTCATGCGGCACCAAGGATCTCTTTGGGAAGCCTCTACCGTGTCCCTTCGATGGGCCAGCCTACGAGGTATGACGCCACTTTCCGTTCTAAAACCCGATGTTGATGACGTCTCTAGCCAGACGATGCGACTTTATCCCTCCTAACTTCTGTTTGTGGCGAAGAACTTGCCGGAGGTCCCATTTGCTGCAACTCCGATCAACTAGAAGTCCTACGGGATAACTTAAACGAAGCGGAACCCATAATCACCTCATGTCCAGCCTGTCGCAACAACTTTCGCTCCTTCTTCTGCCATTTCACATGTTCTCCAGACCAAGCCTCCTTCGTGAACGTCACTTCCACCCAAATAACATCTACCGGAGAAACCGCCGTGCAATCTTTGGATTTCTTCGTTTCGGAGAGCCATGGCCAGAGATTCTTCGACAGTTGCAAAGACGTCAAAGTTGGCGCAACAAATGGCTATGCCATGGATTTAATCGGCGAAGGAGCGAAGGACTACTCGGAATTTCTCAAGTCAATGGGTCGGGAGAAGCCCCTTGGAAGCCCGTTCCAAATAAACTTTCCCTCATCTACTCCACCAGGCATGGTTGCCTTCAACAAGCCTGCGCGACACTGCGCAGACAGCGACCTGTCTAGCCGGTGTGCGTGCGTTGACTGCCCACAAATTTGCCCAACTTTACCTGAGATATCTACTTCGGGCAACTCATGTCGTGTCGGAGCCCTCTCCTGCTTATCCTTCATCCTCATACTGGCATACTCTTTATGTCTTATCGCATTCATGACCGGTTTCAGCCTGCAGACTGCCATGCGCCGTAGGCGGGAGAGGAAGTATGGTCGCTTGACTCTCGCTCCGGAAACGAATTCCGAAACCCCTCTATCCCCACGGTCCCGTTCTCGTGATCTAGTGGGTGCGTCTTCCCTGGCTAGATATCTTGATGGCGAACAGTCCTCGCCAAGTACAGCTGGACCGCGAAATGCTGGTCGCAGCGTTACGCTCCTGGACCCTCTTGACAGCGTCCAGCCTCGACAATACCGTTTAAACGTAAAGCTCCGCCGGATGTTTTATAAACTCGGCCTTTTCGCCGCGTCATACCCATGGGCAACATTTGCTATCGTGTTTACTCTCGTGGGCCTCCTCAACATCGGTTGGAGTAGCTTCAGCGTGGAAACGGATCCAGTCCGGCTCTGGGTTGCGCCTGACTCGGAGAGCAAAATTCAAAAAGATTTCTTTGACCAGAACTTCGGTCCGTTCTACCGACCACAACAGATTTTCGTTACTTCGACAACCGGAAAAGATGGATCACTCAAGAAACCTGTACTTTCGTGGGATCACCTCAAATTCTGGTTCTCTGTCGAGGCCGATATTCGCTCTCTTCGTTCTTCACCAAACTCATACAGCTTGTCCGACGTATGCTTCAAGCCTTCAGGCCCCAATGGTCCCTGCGTCTTTCAATCTATCACAGCCTGGTTTGACAACGACATTGACAACACCTCCCCCGATTCGTGGGCTGAGCGCGTCGAGTATTGCGCTAATGCTCCTGTCGACTGCCTTCCCGACTTCCAACAACCACTCCCACCAAAGTACATCTTAGGTGGCGTACCAGAAGACGACTTCTTGAGCGCAGAAGCGTTGGTTGTAAATATTGTTGTATCCGACTCCCTCGATTTAGAGGTCCAAGAGAGGGCAATGGAATGGGAGCGCGCACTCGCTGAATATCTGGTACGACTCAAGGAGCGAGCCCCATTGGAGGCGGGCTTGGAGATTTCGTATTCAACGGGAATCTCCTTGGAGGAGGAAATCAACAAGAGCACGAATATGGACGTCAAGATCGTAGTTTTGTCATATCTTGCCATGTTCTTTTACGTGGCCCTGACCTTGGGCGGCGGCTATACAGGCAGAGATGAGGAAGGCCTCCTCGTTTCCCTTCGCCGTTGGGCGGCCAACTTCCCTCATCTCTCTCATTTGCCGCGCAAGGTCTTCATC
>QLOU01008827.1:5099-20318 GCA_003313715.1 Russula abietina | reverse complement strand
TGAGTGTCCTCGACCTCGACGTGCAAGAGGGGTAATTACCGTGGGAATCCTCTGAGGCTGAGGAGCCTTTCTTTGGCAGCGAACAGCGACTACACGGCCATCTTCAGCTCTCCTCTCGACTCGACTCGACTCGACAACTCAACAAGTTAGCGTATACTGTAATTTCTACACAATGAACCTTTCTCTCCCTCAAGACCCTTCAGACCACACAGACCACAACCAACTCCACACCTGTCCTCCCACCCACAACACCCGTCCCGCCTCCCCCTTTTTCCGCCATCGTCCCCTCGGTCGTGCCCCTAGCCCGCCCACTTGGGCCTGCTACGAGCAGATCCCAGCCCGAAGCGATCTTCTTGGCTCCTCGGATTCGGACTCGGACTCGGATTCCGGAGAGGCCGCGGATGACGACTCGCTCTCAGACGCCGACTCCTCTTCCGCCTCTTCCGCCTCCTCCGACGAAGACGACGAAGGACACGAAGACGCTCACGCCGGAGCTGAGGTGGATGGTGCACAGGCCGCGGGGCTTATGGACGTCGAGTCGGACAATGATGCGTCCGCGCGCAGCCACCGCCACCCCGCCTCGAGCGATCCAGAGAAACGCGACAAGGGTAAACAGCGTGCCGATGATCCTCCCAATAATGTGTCCGGCGGTGGCAATCCCGTCCCAGTCTCGCACTCGCGCTCCCGACGTCCTCGCGGCAGGCGTCCCCCCGTGAGCGTCCTCCGCCCGATCCTGACTATACAGCGCAGCCAAGGGTTTGTGTGGAATCAGGTTAGCGTTTCCCCCATCTTTTCTTCGCGCAGCAGCAGCAGCAGCAGTTCCACTGCCGTTGCCGCGTGAGCTCCGCACGAGACCAAACCGTTTATTAATAATCGTACGCTCACCAATGACAACTGTTGTAGGACCTCTTCGTTCCACCGTACATAAAAGACCGCTGTACGTACTATATTGCATTTCTTTCTATCCCCTAATTTTCGCCCTTGTCTACTCTCATTTCTTATCATGTCCTAGATGTCGCATCCACCTCTCCACCCACCGCTTATGGGCCATTCTCCGCCTGTGGTTCCACGTCAACGTCCACTCCTTTGGGAGATTACGAAATAGAGGTCGTCGAGATTCGTGTCCGTGATGGCGAGCTGAACGATATCATTCCATGAAAATTACTGTTTCCTCTCGATCCCGCTTCCGGACGGGGTACTCTAATAACTTTTCACCCCCTGTTTACTTTTCTGTCCGTTATTCCGTCCATTTCAGACGTATTTGACCACCACTACTACTACGCTGCCCCTCAGGCCTCAGGCTGCGACTCGGACGTGGCCCTTTAAAAGGTTCTTTTTTCTCACCCACACCCCTGCTCCATTACACCTACATCAATCCCATTGTCTGTATTATAAGAAGCGGAGTTGGCTCTCAAAATCGATGCATTTATATCTACGAAAAAAAAACATATTTCATTTCTCCCGCAGATTGAAGGGTAATTATTCTGCCTGCGTGGGGGTATTGCTCCCACGGACGAGTTTGACCTCCTGCCCCAGTTACACCTTGGACATTAGCTTCCGCTTGGACTCCCATTTGTCCAACCAGGTGACAACATCCGGCGTTGAACGCTTTCATGGCACGAGTCACTATGAAGGAAACGAACAAGCACGGTAGTTCCTACGCACCTTGATAAATGCAGCCTTAGCGCTGATGCCATCCAGTGCCTGCGCCAAGGCTTGATTGTACTTGCCGATATCTTTGTCCTGAAACAGAGTCCGGGATTCATGCTGAGTCTGTACAGTGCGCCATGAAATCGTACCTTGAAAAATGCCTCTGCCTTGGCCCGATCTTCCTCGCTCGAGAATCCGGCATACACACTCTATACAAGACCAAAAAGCGTTAACGTGCGGAATGAGAAAAAACTTGAGGCACGACACCCACTTGGACGATGTACTTCATCGAAAAAGTCGTCTCGAGACGTGTGTGTATCTAAGCATGGGCCGGCAAAGGAAAAATCAGCGCGGAACCGCAGAGAACGTCAATGCGAAGAAAACAAGCTCTCACCGAGTTATAGTTTGTCTCGAAGAATTCGCGCAAAGCATTGGTAGCTTTGGGGTTCGTAGAGAAACCACGGAAGAAGTAAATGAGATCTTGGTTGCGCACGCTAGTTTGGATCAGCTTGAATGTACGCTCCTGCAACGTCGGGTCTACAGCATTGGTCAGACCGCGACTTTTAAACCGATGTTATCTGCAACTGTTGGAAGGAGAACGATGGGTAAGCGTACATCGCTGCGACCTTAATCGAGGGTGTCGGAGGATTCTCAAAGAGTTTTAGCACCGCATCGTATGCCGGGGCACCGGTGTGTTCAACGGCCTAGAACGCACGGTATATTAGCACCCATAGTTACTGACTAAAATAAGATAATAGCACCAACCGTGCAGAATGTGACTCTTAACAGGTCAGCTGGGATGGCAGAGATATCACCAGCTATATAGTCAGAGAAACGTTTGAGCAAGGCCTTGACGGTTCTGTAGGAACATCAGCAAAGGGACGTCCCTCAACCTATCCGAGATAACATGACTTGCGCTTCATCCCCAACGGTTGCGGCGCCCGCGACCGCAAGTGTGCGCAACTGGGTTATGTCTGCACTATCCGTCTTTGAGTACTCTAGACCAAGCTTTTCTACAAGAGGTGAGCACAGGGCCTGAGGGAGGGGAAATTAATAGACGAGGCATCAGAAAATATTACAAAAGCCGATGAAGAGACAACGCACTCCGCGGAATGCCTTGAGCGGCTGTGTGACCTTATCATCCTCCCACCACGTATGAATAATCCCTGCCAAGCTCATGTCTATGCTATCCCAGACCAAGACTTTTGGCCCACCGGTTAGCCTCACACAGTGCCAGCTAGTATTGAATCAAAACACTGACATTCTGTCTCAGCACGCAGTTCATGGACGAGGTTGAGAGCAGCGCTCAATTCGAGGTAGCCCGCTTTTCCGAGAGCAAACGCGTCATGCACCAGCCCCATACGGTCAGATAGCGAGAATATGGAATTGGGTTTTGCCGCTTCACTCGCTATAGCTGCGAGGCGAGTAGGAGTGTATAACACTCGGTCTGTGCACAAGCCTTAACCTTGCGTCAAGACAAGGGGGATGAAATGACCCACAGACACCGTTGGTATCTGCGTTAATTTTAAAGGATTTAGTCGTATCGAGCTTGAACTCAGCTTCACGCGTCTCAAGCAGAGCGGCATTGTCGATCAATGATTGTCCCTCGACTGATCCAGTGACCAAACCCAGTGGCACAGACCTGTGGAACGCAAGTCTTTAGATCGACAGCTTAATCTAGTACAAAAAATTCACCAAATTGTCTCGTTGTCCTCTGGTTTGGCTGGCCCATCCTCGAGGAAGCGATCCTGACGCACTTTGATCCCAGTTGGTGTCTCAGTAACGGTGAGCACGGGGAATCCCATCTATGCGCAGTGAGAGTATGAATCATGACGGTGACAGCACGGTCACCTACCTTTGAGACCCAACTATCCATGATTTTGGGAATGCCAAGCCCTGCGAGAGTCCTCAAGTCAGTAACAACAAGGATGACTTAGTTAATTGCTTACCAGTCGCCTCGCCGATGCCCTCCCACAAGTTACGAGAGACGGTATTCGAGTACAAGTGCTTTTTCAGGTATAGCGAGACACCCTTGAGGAACTTGTCCTCACCAACGAACTTCGATAACATGCGAAGTACTATTATCATCCATTAGAGGGACAACTTTTAGTGAAAGTGACAAACAGTACCGGAAGCAGCTTTGGAATATGACAGTGAATCGAAAATCTGTCCAATCTGCCCCGCGTCGGGCACCTCAACTTCGATTGGATGCGATGAGAGCTTCGCATCGAGACGAAGAGCAGCAGTAAGATGGTTGTTGATAAATTCAGCGTCGACCTTCCATTCAGGATGGATTCTACGTAGTGTTTCTCAGCGCTAGGAGAGCAAAGTAAAAAGTGCCACCCACTTGTCCAGAATAATCTTCTCGCCCATCTGCAAGGACATGTGAGTTGGGACCAAAAGTTATTCTTAGCAATTGAACGTGCCAGAGTTGCAAAACCTGGTTATGACACGATCAGGGTAGGTCCTTTATGATGAAAACCGATCCAAGGCTACCTTCATTGAGATACAAATTATCCCACCACTCCATGGTCGTGATGTTGCCAAACCTATCCAAAACGATCAGATCCAACACACACACACACACGATACCGTCACACACCACATGTGCGCGACCTCATGGCTCTGAGTCCCCGCTATACGCTTCTTAGCAGCGATGTCGGCATTTTCAGGGTCAACGAGGTACGCTGTGGTCCGTCCGGTGATCAAGCCCTGTCCAAAGTACGAGCTCACCAATCAGCACAGTCCCAAAATACAAAACAGACAGAGGATTACCCAGTTCTCCATCGCACCAGCATCGAAATCGTTCGCTACAAGAGTATCCAGCTTCGGCAGCGGATACTCTATATCGAACGCCTGTTCGTAGAGCGGGAGTGCCTTCTGTTTAATATCGAGGGCATACTGAGCTTGATTGATCACATCCGGTGTACCTAGCGGGTGCGATCGTCATCATCGCGATGGGCAGTCAAAAGCAAGACACCACACCATATATACGCAGAGGGCGAACTTTCCCACTGAGAGGACTTTTATATGAGCTTTCGAGATGTACAAACTCGCCATTTGCAAGTGCGAGAAGATACGTAGACATCTGCTTGATCGTCAGATATTCCGGTGTTCTTTAGCCATTGATGCTCACAGGAGGTGTCGTCTCAAACGAAGTGACATGCCAACTCCCATCCTTAACACCTTCGAAGAGAGCCTCAGTGTGCCTATCGGCAACTGCGACGTCAGAGCGTGCGGGCATGTTTGAGAGGCTGACAGTGCCCTTTCGTGATATAAGCGTCACGGAGAAGGTCGCCTTGAGAAGTGGTTCATCCCAGCAAGGCAGAGCACGTCGAGCGTCCGTCGGCTATGGAAAGATCATGTGGTCAGGGTAGTTGTCCAAATCAGTTGAGTAAAGACCAGTCAAGTGGTGTATGAAGGCATGTGACAAAAAACAGGTGCGCCGTCATACAGAGATCATTGGCCCTATCGCCCCACGGCCTCTCACACACGTCGAGTCTCTTGGACTCTCTGACACTGCCACTTCGATGTTCGGATCGACAAGAGATGCCTAATCCACCGTACAGCATACGTACGAACTGGCTGCACACGTACCTCGAACTGCGTCAATGCATAAGTCCCATTCTCCCACGTACTCTTGTAGTACCCAGTCATGCTATCAACCAAGGCGGACTCAAAGCCAACTCGGAGGGTAGCTTTGGAACTCGCAGGTAAATTTTCAGAGAATATCAAGGTGGCGCGCTGCGTGCCAGCATCGAACTTTGTCTCAACTGGGGCAAACTCGAAACTCGAGGGGGTGACGAGAAGGGTCGCTGGGCCGAGGTTCAGCTCCGCAGCGACGTTGAACGTCACGACTTTGGTCGCATTCACGATATCAAGGCTAACAACGAGTAAGGAATTAGAGTTACACATGGCATAGATAACACCATACGCACTCGATTCTCACAAAACCGCTGAACTTCTCCTTCTCGAGGTCCGTGCGAATGGTGAGGTCATAATGTCTTGGCCGAACGTCTGTAGGAAGGCGGTAGTGATCAAGGGGCTTCTTGGAAGACATGGCGAGAGTAACTGGGATAGATGGGTGGTGAAGAAATGAGCACGGGCGTGTGAGCGCAGGTTTGTTCTGGCAAATGCAAAAACGTGGAGACGTGAGTGCACGAGACAATGGAGGCAGCGGATTGCGCCGCCTGAAGTGAGTAATCGATGGCGGGGATGGCGGGCATATGATGGGCTTCAATTTTGGCTTCAGAATATGATTCGCAGCTTTTGCAAGCATGCGGTCTCTAATCACTAACGACACACTGGCAAGTGTGCGATGGTTGACAGTTAAATCGAATGCGTAAAGTTTTGGCGCCTTCACCGTTACGGTTCTGTTTTCCGCGGCGGTCTTATTACCTGTGAGTTACGTAGCGCGCGCTCATCCGTATGCATCTACCTCCCGCTGTTACAAGCAATACAGTACTTCGAACGTATAGCAACGTGCATCATACCCACTATCCATCTATATATTCCAGATTAATACTTTTTTCCCCCTAGGTTCTCAGGCTTCTGTCTGTCTTTGACTTCACCTATTCCCTCTAGCCGCGGTGGGTCAATCGAAGGTCTCGCTGTATTTTCCACCCAGTTGCAATACCAGTTCTGAGACCACTGTAGGAGACGGCTCCGTCATGGCAAAAACTCAGTTAGACTGGAACGGCAGTGGAACTCCGTAAGGAACTGAAAGTATTGTTACCCACTGGCACGCCGTCCGTCGGTACTTTAGTTTAACCCGCAGATCCATCGATATCTCCGCACTGGAAGCGCACGAGTATTGAAAGTAGCCAACGGTTACACAGTAATACAATAGGCTAGGGGGAGCCATATCCCATCCTTTCTTAACTTGGTTTTCTGACAGTCTTCTAGCTTACAGAAGTCTGGTCAATGCCGAGCCAGGTTACATTACACTCAAGGTACCACCGGTATACCAGCCTTGGCATCAAATTCTCTCTTCGCGATCTACTGAATACTGTACCCCTTACTAGAAAACCCGTTACACGTCAAATTACATCTGATGGGCCTGCAAACCCAGCACGTAATCAGACTAAAGGGACTGTCCACTGTCCAGAGCCTTTGCCTCAAACACAACCCTTTCTATGCAGAAAGTACAATACTACAAGAAGCAACCTGATTGCAACCCAAACTGTCAAGCAACGAAGGAACAACGGCGAATGTATATACTTCAAGTCACGCGCACCCTTTCCGCGGACCGCAGATCGCAAACGCCTTCACAATATGTACTTGGTTGCCGAATGTTTAGATTCAGTTTGAAACGGGAATACACGATAGGCGAGGCTGACAAAAAGTGTAGATCTCCGCGGCGCTGGACTTACCCTCTCAGGAAATCTTCCAAGCCCTGCCATGTCAGCTTTTTGCCGCACTGTTGTAAGACCTTGTTTTGTGTCCCTCAGCCTCCGTCGAAATTTCTACCCAGGGGTATTCCTGTCATGCTGTATTAGTCTTACCCATCTATGCCGCTCAGGAACGCTCAGGTCGCTTCCCTGTGCAAACGAACCATGAAACCGGGCCCTGTAACGGGAACCAACCGTCACCTTTCTGCACAGCTTCGCACCATGTCCGCATGTACAAACAATGCAGGACATTCGGCTTAGTCGGCTACATCTAATTCAAACTCGTGTTTCATGTGGGTAACTTATTCTCTTACAATTTCCTAAAGCTCACTGTATTTCAGAGTTGAATTCGACTGTGCTATATCTGAAAGCACGCCCAAGCCCATGGTAGGCGCGATCACGCTCTTTGTAGAAATTATGGCTTTTTCCCGCCAGTCTGTCATTGGCAAATTGTCCAACCCCAATCGCTGTGCTTTTGGGTCCTGTCTTGTCTATATAGGCCCTTTTGTTACCCACATTTCTCTAGTTGCTCGGCGAAGGCCAGCTGTCAAGCTCGGAGGTTGCGAAGATAACCCTTGTTTTGGCGTTCATGGTCTTGGTTGTGGGGTATACTACAGCATCACTGTCGGGGCTGTACTGTCAATGTCCTGGCATGTCCGTTGCGAGGCACGAAGCTCCTGCATGGTACTTCTCCATCATTGTGATTCACCCATGCTCACCAGAGCGCTTCTCTACTGGTTACAATATAATATGTACCAATTGAGAGTGTCGGGGTTGCTTACAGGGAGACGATATCAAGATTTCGGTCCTACACACAAAACAGATTCTTTGGCCCTAAGGGATGGTCGCGTCCCATAACCTAAACTCTCCCTCCACCTTTGGGAGACACCTCGGGAGACACCCAGAAAAGGTTGGATTGACTTTATGAGAACCCGAAAATGATCTATTTTACGGTATCCATTAGTGTGCGTGGCATCGCCCATTTTACTGAACGATTACGGGCCCCCCCAAATTTGCCCAAACCCTATTTAGACGCTTTTACCCGTTTATACCTCGACAACAAAGGTGCACCACTCAATCTATTTTGGGTGAATTAGCATTAGTTTAATGAGAGCGACGAAGATAGAGAATGTGAGGGTTTCCGTGTCGGAGTCGGAGCGCAGGCGAGATAAGGCAAGATCAAAATCCAAGAGCATTTGACTACCAATTGCGATTGCACCGTGGTTTGTGCCATCAAAAAAACAGCTATTTCACATTGACGTCGAGCAAAAGTTTGTGAATGACTGAAACTATTGAAATGCCAGCTGAGCGGACGCAATTCAAGACTGATGCTCATTTTGGGGCCCCATCCGCAGTAGGTAAAAGAGTAGGAAGGGTGCTATACCAACACAAACTTGAGTTCCCCTAACTCATACGTCGAGGAAGTCATCATCTTCCTCAACGAGGAGATCTAAAAATCGGAAAAAGGACGCCGCAGGAAACCCGACAACGTTGTGATAATCGCCTTCGATTTTCCGTATAAGCAACCCACCCAAGCCCTGTTCAGCCTCACATTATTAAAAACCCAGCGGTACTTTATGTGTAATTACGTACTTGTACAGCGAAGCCACCGGCGCGGTCGAGGCCCTCGCCCGAGTCGACATATGCCCTGAGAAGGCTCGGAGCATTATCCGGAAAGTAGACAAGCGAGCGCTCTTCTAGCGAGCTGTACATAGTACATACAAATCAATCGTTGCAAAGACTGAAAAATCTATCGAAAGAACAGCCTACCGTATACTGAACCCAGGTGATGTTATCACTGGAAACACTGTAAGAAGAAAGACAAAGTCAGCAGGTCACTTCCTTCTAGGCACGGATGGGATCAGGGGTGCGTTCACCTAAGCTCACCCCAGTGACTACCTCACATACGGATCCATTCAGGTCTTGGAGCATGCGCAGATTATCCGCTTTATCCACCGGCTTCTCCAACAGCTCCTGTCTCACAGCTGGCAGCTCGGAATATGCAATATCGGAACTGACGGGTTGGGCGTGCGTCAGGACGACCGTGTCCGCACCAATCACGAGATCTGGACCGTTCTCGGGGTCCGCACGCTGAAAACCAAAAAAAAAACGGCGTTTGAAAGGAAAAGAAACGGGGAAGTAGATGGAAGCCGCACTCACCACGAGTCGCTCGTATACTTCTACGGCTTTGTGAGTCGCGGTAGCGACGGGATATTCGTGAATATTTTCGAAATCCGCGGGGTTGAGATCTTCGTCAAAGGATGAGGGTACGACTTCGGGAGCGAGGCCCTGTGCGAGCCGCGAGTGATGATATTAAAAGAACGACTATTCATTCCTAAAGACCTATGAGGCGTACAAAGATTTGAAGAATATCCTTGCGCCTTGGACTGCCCGATGCAAGGATGACGCGCTTCCCTGCGAGTTTGTTGATCCCTGGAATATGTAGTGCATGGGGAAGGACAGCGGTGGAAGGGGTTTGGGGCACCATCGTCTTTGCTCTACTACGTTGTACACTGGTAATATCGTTATCGTAATCAAGATATCCTAGGATTGTCAGGTCAGAGAATTACTGTAAATAGATAAATAAATAAAAAATAGACCAGGCGCGCACAGTAATTAATCGAATGCAAGTCACCCACATGGCACCGAAGGGGATCAAAGGGCGTAGAGATGTATAACAGCTTCCGCCCTTCTGTTGCCAACCATTCTAGTATGTTGCGTCCTTCACATCATGGTCCGAACAGTTACAAGCTTGGTATAAGTCGGGTGTAAAAAATAACTCTTTTCTTTTTTCTTGACACGGGACAAGGATGCCAAATCAAGCTGATCCGAGGGCTTCCCAAACCCCGCAACCTTCTTCAGGAAAATGACTTGTACCCCTGGGACCTGGCAGTCATGTGCACGTGAATCCTAACACCAGCCGTCGTCGCGTGCAAGCTGAACTCGACATTCAGCACTTTCAGCACCCGACGAATACAATGGCATCAATATCGTCCTTAAGATACATATCACTTGAGGATCTTGTAGCCTTACAGGCCTGGCCCACTCCTAAAATCCAGACCGATGCCGATGTCGAGGCATGGAGGCAGACGCAGGGTTATTCCGACTACTCTATTTTCTTGCATTGGCTGAGCGAGGCGGTTGTCGGGTGCTCATTGCCACGGACGAACAATGATCAGAGCGAGGTACTGTAAAATGTTTGCAATACTTTTAAATCACGCATCAAGTCTTGTCTCGACAGGGTGTCCGCAGAGTGATTGGCTTACTTGACGAATTGGATAGATGGATTGATGAGGTTCCACCACTACCGACGCCCCAACGATTTGGTAACCTTGCATTTCGCACATGGGGAGAGCGTCTTGAACAGGTATTCCTTTCCATCCCTTTGCTCGTTATTCGCAGAAGTTGAATCGTGTGCAGCGTGCAGATGAACTTCTGAAAGCAATGATGCCTGAGTTCAGCGCTGCGGTCCCCCATGTGCGGCCTTATCTTCTTACTGCGTTCGGTTCTTTTGTGCGCATGGACTACGGCACGGGACATGAGACATCATTCGCAGTCTTCCTGCTGTGCTTAACCATCATACGGTTTCTCGGCTTCAATCCTGAAGAAGCAAGAGATATTGTTCTTGTGGTCTTCCTTCGGTATTTGCGACTCTGCTGGCGCTTGCAAGATGTCTATCGGCTGGAGCCGGCAGGTAGTCACGGCGTATGGGGACTGGATGATTCGCACTTCCTTGGGTATATCTTTGGGAGTGCTCAGCTTCGAGGTTAGCCCATGTATAGAGGGAATGTTGTCCAGCTGACCTCCCAGTTTTATAGACCAAAATGAGATCCCGGTGTCAGCGATACTGCGCCCGTCACTACCACCAACGAATCTTTACTTTCTGTCAATCATGCGGATCCACGAGGTCAAGCATGGGCCATTTCACGAACACTCTTCGCAACTCTACTCGATTGCCACCGGAGTCGCCACTTGGAAGAAGGTCAACTCTGGTCTGTTCAAGATGTATGAGGTACGACACAATTCGCAATGCGGTGCGCAGCTATAATTAAACGGAGGGGTTTGGGTACCTGTTATCAGGCGGAGGTCCTCGGAAAGCGCGTGGTAGTCCAGCACCTGCCGTTGGGCGGGATACTAGGGTGGAATGTGGTCGGCGCTCCGCACACCGTGACTGGCGTCTCTAGGAACCGCATTTGTACTGCGACGCCAGTACCTCGGGTACCAGGGAACACTGTGAATGGGCCGAGCAGCGCTGCCCTAGTCACTTCAGTCCCTTGGGGCAGTCCCAGTGCTTCCATCGGCGAAGAGAGAAGCGCCGGGTCTTCCTCCCCTCGTCTTTGTAATTCCCATCTGAAAGTGCCCTGAATGCGGATTTTCTCGGCTACTCGAAATAGTTAGCTCGGTGTACCATAGGACCCTGAACTGATAAACTTTCTTGTATGTCGGTTTGCAGGGACATTTCCTCAGCTGCGCAGACTCAGACTCGGGGGCCGCTCAAGGGACCCTTCCCACTTTACTCACACTTACTATGCCGTGTAGGATATCGAAAACAAAAGGCTAACTGAAGTCTGAGAAAATTTATAGTATTGTCTTTCCTATAATCCTATCCTACACACATTGGCTCGAGAATCAAAGTCGTGCAGAAGAACATGTGGTGCTGCATCACCGCGTTACGCCCTGACCTGACCATCCGGAATAAGGCTGGATATGGTAGTTTCTCATACGCCTTGCCCCCACCGCGTGTTCATTATGCCGGAGATCAATTCTATCAGTGCTTCCATTCTCATTTCGAAACAAACAGGCAACACCCTTCGTGTACGCCCCACTTGACGTGATGTCCAAGTGAAGGCGCCCAATTGGGCCCCGACGTGAGGATTTCCCGGACGAGACGGCCCGGTCGGCATTAGCCGTGACGAGGAAAGCTGTGCCATTGATCGATGGCCGATGGTCGATAGCAATTTTCCGTCTTCCGTTCTTCCGACCACGTCTACTCCTCCAATCCCCCGCCTCACAAAAGGAAAAGGAAAGCGAATTAACAGGAAAAAAAGTCACAGATTGTCGTCATAGACGCGAATTATCTGCATCATTCCTGACCACAGCAGAAACGACGACCTTCGTCTGTTGACCCTTCGGTTCGTCATCACCATGCTTCCCCCAACTTCCAACTTCACACCTTTTCACCTTATGATTACAGGTGGGCTTCCGTAAGAGGTCAAGTCAATTCTTCATTCCTGTCTTCCTTTGATTGACCCGCGAATGTTCTCTTCGCTTCAGGCGAACCTCCCTAACAGCTACTGATTTTGCCAGTGGACCCGTCTTATCACCTCGCTCTCTTCTCCCGTACTTTATCACCGTCTTCTTCAACGCAATTTCGATCAGCTTGTTGACCCTCGCGGACAAGCGAGGCCCCTACCACTACTGAGCGAAATCCGTCCATTACCGTCCCCACCCGCCCGGTTCCTCCAACCGTGGCGGTTCTGGTTCGGTAATCCGGTTTCAACCCTACCACTGAACTAACTACGTCCTGCGCTCAGCCTCTTCACTCTAACAACACTAGCTAAATTCTGGATCTCGACCCTAAAATTGATATCTCCGGAGGGAATATCGTTATGTCTCAACCTGATATCCTCCCTCCACCTCACGCAATTGATTTAGTCTCTCCGCCGTGTCTCACCACTGTGTTTCATCCTCCCTCCCAAAATTCGACTTGGGCACGAAACAGATCCCCTTCGGACTCTGAGGACGACAATCTCCATGACGATAACGCTAATGATGACGGCAACTGTGACCTCGACTTTCCTGGACTTCCTCCCCTCCTCCGCGGTCATCCGGATGTACATCTTCGGAATGGTGTCATTCGTGCTGCGCACCTATCGGCCGCTGGCGTGCCGGACGCGGAGAAGGCCTATTTTGTTGCAGACCTGAGCTATGTTTACAACCAATATCAAAGATGGAAACACTTCCTACCTGAAATAGAGCCTTTTTATGGTGCGCGTACACGGCACGTTCAGGATCTTTTCCTTTCGCTAATATGCATGCTGTAGCTGTGAAATGCAACCCCGACGCGTTCGTGCTTCGCCTCCTGGCCGCAATCGGCACCGGCTTTGATTGTGCTTCCAATGCCGAAATTTCACAAGTTCTCAGCCTTAATGTCAGCCCAGAGCGAATCATTTTCGCCAACCCCTGCAAGGCAGCATCGTTCATTAAGAGCGCCACGGAACAAGGCGTCGAAACCATGACATTCGACAATGTAGACGAATTGTATAAGGTTGCGCGGATCAGCCCAGCAGCGAAACTTGTCCTACGCATCCTCACGGATGATTCAAAGAGTTTGTGTCGTCTTGGCCTCAAATTTGGTGCTCCTCTCTTTACAGTACCGGGCCTTCTTGCCAAAGCGAAGGACCTCAAACTTGATGTAGTTGGAGTCAGCTTCCATGTGGGTAGTGGGTGCTATGATCCATCCGCATTCGCGGATGCCGTTCGGTGGGCGCGCACTGCCTTTGATATGGGACTCGCCGCAGGATACAATTTCTCGGTTTTGGACGTCGGTGGTGGCTTCGAGGATGCTACTTTCGAAGCTACGGCGGGGGTCCTCCGTGACGCCATCAACTTGTATTTTCCCGATCGCGCGGGACTCCGAATCATCGCAGAACCTGGGCGGTATTTTGTTTCCCGTGCATTCAGCCTTGCCGCGAATATCATAGCTCGTCGCGCCCCACTTTTTGATGGAAAGACGACGGAAATCAATGATAAAGGCAACGAGCAGCCCTCTGTGATGTGTATGGGTTCCATCGTTTATGCGCAATAAGTACTAATTTAAAAGATTTCTCAGATTACATCAATGATGGAGTGTATGGAGCGTTCAACTGCATCTTGTTCGACCATCAACTGGCTCACCCCTACGTCCTATCCATGAACGGCTCATTCCACTTCTCAGGGACGGAGAGCCTTGGGCCAAGCAGCGTATGGGGCCCAACATGCGATTCTATCGACTGCGTCTGTCCTATGACGATGCTTCCAGAAGGGCTGCGTGTCGGTGACTGGCTGGCATTCGAAAACATGGGCGCGTATACCATATGCGCAGCGAGCCGGTTCAACGGGTTTGCGATCAGCAAGGTGACTTACACGTTGGGTGATGGGCATGGTTCGCGGGAGACGCTTCTTGCTCTCAAAGCCGCGGTGAGCGCGGTGACCGAGTAGCTGTATGTCGAAGCGGCGATGAGTACATAGAGGAGTCTCGGCATGCTCGATGCCGCGATGTCACGTAATTATTTTCCTATTCGCGAATCTAAGCATTTCAAGCGCGTACTCGAGGGAGCCGCCGCGTGGGACCAAACGGGCGGGACCGTGATGCGTGCCTCCGGTGCCCCGGACAACGTTAATACGCGCTCGATCAGTTCATTTTCACTCCTCGTGACGTGTGCGCCCTCAAAAGATGATCCAGGCACGCCTTCCACGTTCATACATCTGACACTCACCCTCGGTCAGCTCCTTCATGAAGGGCAGACCCAAACTGACTTCCATACAGAATGTCGTTAACCATCCATGGCGACGGGTGACGGTGACGGCGCTCCCAGTGGAAGCATACCCGGTTTGGCTGTCACATCAACAAACAAAGACGAAGGACAGCCATCCTGGTCGCCTCCCTGTCGTGCGTCTGGTTGCTACCTCACGTCACTTGAGGACAAAGGCCGTATCTGATACATTCAATCAACCCTCACTCGGGGCTTTGGCACATGTGGTTAGCAGAGAAAAAGTAGTAGTAAGTCACTGCTGAGTAACTTCCCGGGCAGATTCACGTGGGGAAAGCGAGGTGCGTGTGCCAGTGGCGCCTCTTCGAGTCTTTGGATCACATCAAGTTTTCTCAGTTCGGCCGAGGGTGGAGCTTGCTGGGCCCTGTCACGGGTGAGCGCCTTGTCGGGTCAGGTGGCGCCCTTCAGGAGGAAGAGGATGATGACAGGATCCCACGTTGTAGCCACGGGAATTTTAGGAGATTGAACGCTGACAACTACCATATGATCAACTTCATTGTGACAGCCGCGATATCTGTCGGGGCGCAAAATGGGTTCCTCCCCCTTCGCCCCCGAAGAGCAGGGAAGCTTAGAAGAAGGGAAGGCCCGCGTCGTCGCTACTTTCGGCGGCCGGATTTATCATTGCACGAAGACGACTTGATTGATCT
>QLOU01008823.1:0-10187 GCA_003313715.1 Russula abietina | reverse complement strand
GGACGCCTTTTCCTCGTCTATCCAGTCGGGCTGGTACCAATGGTCGTGGGGAATGACTCCAAACTCGACGGTCGAATCGGTTAGTTCAGTCACTCTCCTACACGTCGAGTGGCCAAAGCAGTGAAAATGAGTGGGTTATATAATCCACCCTAGTGAGCAGGGCGACGCACTCTATGAACCTGTCCGTGAACGCCTCTTCGTTGAGAAAGACGTAGGGATAATGGAAACGCTTGTTGAAGCGGTCTTCCATCTGTTTGACACTCTTCACCACGCCGGAGAGATCGCCATTCCGTGCCAACATGACGATGGTCGCATTGGCTCGACGATTCGGCGCAAACGTGACATTGCTGTCTTGCCAGTGATACTGCTCTGGGATTGCGTTGTGTGTCTTTTGTGTTGTTTGTGAGGACGTCTTGTTAGTGCCGAGGAGGCGAGAAATGGATGTGGCATTGCCGTATGCTTCATGGGATACCGTAAGGATAAAATGGAGACCGAGCTTGAAAGAGGGTTCACAACTGCTATGAGATTTGTACGAGCTTGAGACGTACGATGAAACCGAGGACTAGGAAGAGGTACCGCCAGGTTGTGATCATCCTTGAGCGGAGAGCCAGTTGGCCAGATGGGTGGTTGGGTATAACGATCGAACCGGGGCTAGCGGTCCCTTATATATATATAAAATTATATATCGGCCGCGGCCGCACAGCCACGAAATCTCTTTCGCTCCAACAGCATTTTATATCCAACGGCCTCAACTACTCAACCGCCAAAGGCAGAAACTGTACTTTATACGGCTTCTCTGCTGTATCGTACAATTGTCCTTGTAAATACTGTACGTATACGACAGAAACCAGCCTACAAAGTTCGGCAAACAGCTGGGCAGCAATCACCACAGCGCCGCATCGTAGCCACGACTACCAATTAATATCGTGAAACGAAAGTACGGACGACTCGCCCACGCAGGACAAGCTCAATGTCTGATGAGACAGCTGAGCAAGCCATTATAGTATGTGTTACTATGTTACCACAATGATGCCGTCACCGGTTCATTCGCCCTGTCCCCTGGTACCCCCTCTCGCCTTCTCATACTCATGCGCTCACGCATTCGCACATGCGTATTAGCAAGGAGTGATGGATCGCACTCTTTGACTGTCTTATGTCAAGCCAACGTTGATCCACGACAGGAAGCGGCATGGTGTTGTCTATCGTGTCGCTGACTTGCCTCTACTGCTGCGAGTAACTAATTGGCTGATCGTTCGGGCTTCATGCGTATACATAAACTCTAGTAGAGCGTAAAAGTGTTGGCCCACTGTGCTTGCGATGCACTCAGACCACAAGAGGGCGGATCTTTCGCTTAACTCGCTTTGTCCTTGTATGCAAATTGCTTGCCGCGTGATTTTCTTGCTATACCAGTGTACGCTGTTTCTAATCTATGACGTTGACTTATTGGCCGACTGTTCTCCTAGTACACTTTGATAACAAATGCATTGGCTCGTCAATTGCATCACCTTTTGAAGTTTCTTGGGGTTCACGTATCAAATCCTCGGGCTCTGAAGCGCAAAAAACCCATATATTCCACCATGAACTTCCTAGGAGCTCAAGTTCCACACATTGTACAAGTATCACCAAAGGACTTCTACTGTTTTCTGATCGGTGGCTACATGTACGAGTAGCCTACATATCATCGTCGATCTCGAGTAGGATCAACACCTTAACAGCTCCTGATCGGCTCCGCCTCGTACGAATGTCGCTGACACGTGAACCAGGGTTGTGAAGATAGTGACTGGCGAGATTCTTTTTGAGGTTTTCGGTGACTGACATTCCCGAATGTAACAGGCTCAGACCTCCTCGAGAAGGTCTCGCTACATTGTGAGGAAGAGGTATATTACCAGCGGGGTAGTTGTTGGGCATCTCCTGCAGTTAAAGGCGCAGTAAGAAAGCTTGCATACACACAAGGAAGGGTGCGGGGTTGGGGATACAATACGTACAGCAGGGATAGCAGGAGCATACTGCTCGGGCGGAGGTGGACCAGCAGGGTCAATTGGAATATACTGGGTAGTAATCCCGGGAGTGGGATGATCGGCCTCAAGTTGGCGTTGGCCAAGGCACTTCGGCACAGCCACCGTCAGCAAGGGGGCATGAGGACCGATAAAATGAACACTTACTATGGTTACATGAGGTGGGTCCTCGTTTCCTGTGGTGCCAGTGTACCCTGTCGGTGGAAGGGCATCGGCATGGTTCAAAGCGGGGTGGCCAGCAGAGTCAATACCCGACCAGAGTTCGTGGTCGTGACTGCCCAAAGTCTGCATTGATATATGACTGAGCAGTAGGACATCGCATATGTGTGTAATGCAGACCTGAGCATTCTGCATAGAATTATGCCGAGGGTATTGGACCGGAGCATAAGACAGATTGTTCGTCGTCATTTAGTAGTATGGCCGGGTAGAAGACGTTGGAGCTAGAGATATTATTTGTTGAGAGGTGATTCCTCGTAACGGGGTCATCATGTGGGGGAGGGAGAGCTCTTTTATAAGTGTAGATAGCGCCTGTTCACGTAGAGCACTGAACACAACATGATAGCCACGCTGTCGGGTAGGCTAACCAAAGTAGTGTAGTTGACACACACGGAACTTTGAAACTTTTGACGCTGAAGCGTATGCTTTGTTATTATAAATACCAGTGTAAGAGCGCCACTCCCGGGCCTCCGTACATTCGGATAGGGATGAGGGGGTGAATTGGGATGAATAAAGATAAAGGCCAGAAGTGTGCGTGAAGGAAAAGACCTCGTGTGAGTCGTGTCTGATCAATGGAGGAGAAAAGCAGATCACATAGGATTATGTTGAGGAACAAGAGGACCGCTGCTTATTGGGAACTGTGATGAAGGCCGATGAACGATAATTAGTCGCAGCGCCACACTGGCGGAGCCCAACATGAAATAGGGCGTAGGGCGGCAGTGACAGTCGGGTTTCACTACCACGCACGCGTAGACCAGTCGCGCCACTTATGTCATCATGATCATGTCAAACGAATCGATTACATACCGACGAGTGGATGTGCACTCGCACAAAGCTCCAGAGCCATAACAGTACCTACTTTCCCCGGACAGGGTTATTTCCAAAGTTCCCCCCGCCATTTCCTTTCTTGACATGCGTGCCAGTAGTGATGTGGTCGTGCCCAGACGCATGTCAGTGGCCATGTGCCCATGAGACCCTCGGACAGAGTTGCAGATGTGGTGTTCGGGTCGATGTAGTAATCGTACACGGGCGATGTTGGTAACATCCACCCAGTACTTCAATGCCAATGGCATAGTGGAATGACGCCTAGGTCTCAAGGTCTCAAGGGAGTCAAGGTCAATGGATGGAAGAACGATATTTCTTACAGTAAACCCGAGTTATAGTCATGTCCAATCACCCAGAGTACCGTCTTGAACTCATGCATAATTTTCAACACCTAACCAGCAGGTCAAGATGTCAGCTTTGCCATCCGCGCCAAATTAAAATCAAAGACGCACCTTCTTTCTCCAAATACTTTCCATTCTTGCTCACGTTGTTGGAATGAAATCCCGGAATAAGAGCAGGGTTCGATGTCTTTGTAACCTTGAAAGTGAACAGCGTGAGTGATAAGCACGTAGTGCATTCCGAACTCCTCCCAAATGTCGTGAAACCTTGCGCCACGAGGTCGATGCATCTAGCTGTCGTTCATCAGCAAATGTTTTCCAGCTCGTCGTGAAAACCCGGTTCAAACGCCTGTAGCGGGATACCGCGTTCGCTCTGGTTCAGGGGACCGCGGCAACATGACCTAAACTACGACGTGAATGTGAAACCGTGCTAAGCATCGAGATCAAGTTCGTCCACATATTGATGAAAGCTGGCCATGGCAGCAGCCAGAATTGAGGTTCTGGACTCAGGCGACTGGTTGTTGTCGCGATGAACAGTAAGCACTATTTATAAGGGGTTCTAATATCGTGAATGACGCTCATTTGTTTGCTTGGACAACGCTGACCATCATTCCTTCATACCACCGTGCTGATCAGTGAAGACATACCAATGCACCTAAGGAGATTAAACCCAAGTCCATCGGCGACCACGTGTGATGACTGTTCCATTGTAATGAGCCAAATCGGATTGAGGGCACACAGTAAGAACGGCGGTATGCATATGGACCTTAATTGCCCGGGAGAACAGGAGAGCTGTGCAAGCATTGGAGTTCTGGCCAGAGTGCAGAAAAGCGGAGTAGAAAGAGAAAGGGGGTGGTGAAATGGGATGGATTGTGGCTTCACGCGGACAACATGCCCGAACTCGGTCCTCCGAAAAGTCGTCGCTGTCATGTTCGTACTTTGCAACACTGACCGTGGTTATTCCGCACGCACTCACGCAGTTTGCATGTCAGTTTTTCGACAGCGAAGGCAACCCCATCTCTAGAGGCGGTGAATACGGGTGTTCACGCAATAGATACACTTGTCATTTCATTCATCCGTCCGAACCGGAATGGGCCACAGCGGGTTCGAGTTTACTCTCTCGGATAGATAACTGGAGATCATCACCTCCGCGCTCTCCAACCTCGTCCTCGACTTCCTTCCATGAGAGAAGACCGTCAACCTCAATCGATCGTCATACCGATTCGAGTTCTAAACGAAGGAGATCGCCGCCGCCGCCGCCGCCGCCGCCGCCCCGTTGGAGTAGCACACATCACTCTGACCGCGATCCTCTCCTCGTACCGCGAAGTCCCCGACGGGGTGCTAGTCCCCCTCGCGACCCTCGCGGTTCTTCTACCACCACCACTCGTGACGGTCAACACCGTGCATCCTCAAACGACCACTCCCATTCATACCCCCAACCAGACCTCCCTCCTCCCAAAAGCAACTCTAAACCCCCACTGTCGAAGATGAGCTCTGACGATCCGAGTCGCTCGCATGGAAAAGAGACAAAGACTCTTTCCGCCAGTGGCTCTCTTAGAAGTCCCGCTCTGCCCGCAGCATCGGCTACATTCAAGGCTCCATCCGAAACTACTTCGAAAACGCCCTCACTGTCGCTGTCAGAAGTTCTCCCGCCTCCTCCCTCATTGCCAACAAAAGAGGAAATGACTCCTGCAGAACGACGAGTTGTGTGGGAAAAACGCGTCGCGTAAGTTCGACGTAACTACATCCGACTGTCACATTCACAACTATTTCCTTAGTCTAATGGCGGATGCCACCCAAGAATACATGGATCTTGGAAAGCTAGAGAAGGACGTCGAGTCTCGTCGACGTCAAGTTCAATCACCCGCATTCGACACCCTCCCATCCGCAGTACAAAAGGCCTTCCAAGACAGCCTCGTAAAAGCCACGACCAACTGTGAAAGAAAAAAGGCCTCTCTGAACAAGGCCCTGAACAAGCTGTCCGAGACGGACTTCTGGCCGTCAATTCCTGCGCAGAATGTGGGTGACATGGAGGTCAAGCTGACGGAGGCGAAAACGATGTTGGGAGGCTTGGCAGACAGTGTCAGTCAACTGTACAAGCGTATCGAGGGCCTCTACGAACGACATACCGATCGTTCTAGTGCAGGTCCGTCCGGAGGTGCGACGGTAGCTTCCGCTGGCGATGACAGAGATACCACGCACACCAAGAAACGACGGCGTCTCTCTGTGGATGGCAGCGACGCAGCAGCAGCAGATATGACCTCGCCAGATATGCGCGAAGATGTCGAGTCTATCAAGGACACGATACGTGAGATCGAAGACCGTCTGCAAGAAATGGAGAATGACCTGACTCAACATTCTCGAAACATCATGGAAGAGTTCGAGGCCAAAATAGACGAGAAGATCGAGGAGATCGCGCGGAACGTGGATATCTCTGCTCTGGTCGACGATCACAAGCTTGGTTCCCAAACTGTCCAGATGATACAAACATTCCAAGAGAACTTTGCTCAAGCGGATCGGGAAATCGCCGAACTTGCGCAAGAAGTGGGAGATCTCATCCCGCAGTTGGACGCACTTCAGCGTGAGAATGACCTTTCAAAGCAGGAAGAGGCTGCAGAAAAGGACTTACTCGAAAAGGTATGCGTACCCAGCTGTTCGCTTGCACGTTGCTTACTCCTCATCCAGCTCGTGAAGGCTGATCGGGACAATGCAGAGGCTATAGCCCGTCTCCAGGAAGAGGCTACGACTCTCCGGAGCGCCTTGACGGCACATGCAAAGCGCGCACTGCCATCAACACCGGCGATGCCAATTTCTGCACCTTTCATGGAAGCCATCAAGAGCTCTATCGTCACGCAAGTACACGAACACATTCTTCCCATCGTTGCACGAACCCGCACAGAGATGGAGCATATCGCGAAGACTCGGGATACGGAACTCTACGAAAAGCTGAAGGACAAGCTCGATCAGAGTCTCAAGATGTCCGAACTGATCTCCACATGGATTGAAAGCAATCCCGACGACGCCCGCCAGGCATTGGCCGCAGCAACAGCGGGAGCGGAGGCTGGTGGTGCTGGTAGCTAAGACTCGGTTGTTACGTAGATCGGCACTGTACCTTTACCTTCTCTTCATACCTTGCCAAAAAGAGATGTCCACCCGCTCAAGTGGAGAGGCTCCCACATCTCATTCACGATTGTGTACATTAATCCAGAGTGACATCCTAGACCTGTTTTATCTTTTATTCCCTGACGCGTGAGCAACCAATCGCGAGGCGTAACGCGTGGGTCGACATCTGAACGTCTGAACCACGGTTCACAATATTCATCACGTGCTTACTCTAACATAACATAATTTATGCCAGTGGTGCACATTTGAGTCTACACACATATAAACGGGCATATTACGGACCGCTGATAGCGGGATAGCTCGCTTCGCTATCTGTGATGTGATTTATTGGTATCTTCTGGAATAGTCTTCCTGGTCAACAACAATGATGCCTTCACCCGAGATAGCACTACAAATGTACATAATTATAACTTTACCATCGGTTTCGAAGGTTGTCTTCAGCCGAGTGATCGTGACGGGAGTACGTGTTGGCGCGTTGAGCAATCAGCGTAAACGATATTACGTATCACAAATCCACCGGGCCGACGGATCTGTCAGTCAAGTGCGTGGGAAGTCGACCAGTAATTTTTTCTATCCCGTAGATCCTTTGATGTAGACAAAAAGTTCACAATTTTTTTGTGATATTCCAATAGCATAAAGGATTCTCTACAAAACATCAAATTCTTATGAGAAAAGACCTGGAGATGCGAGAAATATATGGCGATTAAGAAATCTACTGGTAAAATTTGCGTGGATACATTTTGTACTTGTTTGTCCGGGCATTTCACCCTTAGCCAAAGGTTGCTTCGCTGCGCTCGCAATCATGCATCAATGTTCCTATTGAACACCTTCAACATAATACTATGCAGGTTACTCAGGTCTGTATTAAAATGTATATGCGATTTCCCACTGCTCAGCCATATATCAATCCAGACGTTGGGCAGTCGTGACCACCTACGGGCATTGACTTGCTGGCCCTTACCCCAGTATGAATCATGCCGGTGCCCATCCCCCGACAAGATACACTCGTACCATGGGGAACGAGGACCCAGGACTCCCATGGTCATGGCAAATGTCCATTTTATTAGTCTTCATGCCCGCCAACGATGGCTGTGCCGAAGGGCCTTGGTCAACGTCAACTTGAGGCCGATCATCCCACTCCCGGGATTACCCAGTATATTCCAATTGACCCTGCTGGTCCACCTCCGCTCGAGCAGTATGCTCCTGTTCCTGTACGTGCTGTCTCCCAAACCTCTCCCCCTTCCTTGTGCACATAGGGTCTTTCTTACTCCGCCTCTAACTGCAGGAGGTGCCCCACCGGCAACATACCTCTTCCTCACAATGTAGCAGGGCCTTTTCGAGGAGATCGTGCCAGGTAAGGTCTCTCCGAAAAGGTCCTGGCACATTCGGGAATGTCAGTCACTCGAAACCCTCAAAAAGAATCTCGCCAGTCACTATCTCCACAACAACCTTGGCTCACGTGCCAACGACCTTCGCACGAGGCGTAGCCGATCAGGAGCCTGCCTCTGGCTAAGCGGGATTGTGCAGAGAGCCGCAAAGAGATGCTGATGGAGGAAACGGGAAGAGTGAGCACTAGCAGGTTATCTGATGGCCCTGACACGGGTCGAAGGACGTTCAGTTGTATACCAGTTTTATGTCTACAGAGGGAGAAGGAAAGAGCGATGTGAGGATTTTTTATTTTTTATTCTGAAGTCCTCGACGACGATTAACCATAATAGTGAGAGATGACTCAATGACTGGTTGGATGCTTCCCTTGACCTGTATGAACGGACCAGAAAACAGTGTTCACTTGCCCTCACACGTGACCCGATACTTATCGCGCTGCTCATCTTTCCTTTCCCGGTTAATCTCCTCCGTCCCAACCAAAATACTACATTTTTGTTCCAGGAACTGCTGTACCCTGACCACAACCGCCCGGGATACAACTCAGTTGTCAAGCTATTCTGTATTGAATACGAACAACAAGTTTCTTTCAGTATTCCTTTCCCCGTCTGGAAGGAAAAGAACCACGTCTTCTTTCCCAGCGTTATTTGCTCGAGGGGAGGCTACCAAGTCATTGGCACCATGTCCTGTTGTACGTCATCACGACCACATGAAGGTTCAACGTTCAACGTTCAACGTCGACCACTCGCTTTTGAATGTCCGGACTGCGGGTCCCACTTACTGCACCGAGTAACATTGGCTTTCTGACCACGTACCAAGCAAGATAATGTTCGCGTCTTCGTGAATTAGATGATGAACATGATCTCCGCAGTGGTCGGAGACTGCGAGAGTTCGAGTTGCCAGGTGCGTTTCCGTTGCGTCCCAGGACTTGTTCTGGTATACACTTAAAACCCTTCCCATCGACGTATAGGAACGTCACAGAGACGGACACGCTAGCAAACTAATCACATATCGCATCTGTCACATTCCAATACAGCGCCTTGACTCCGGAAGGCAGTCGATCATTAGCTGCTGAGTACACTAATATTCATAAATGTGTCTATAATTTACAAGTACACCGCCAGTTTTGCGATTGACATTACGCGGTGTTTCTTTTTTGCGCTTTCTTTTGCGCTTCTCCGACGTTGTGTGAAACAGGTCGTTCTTACCACTTGAATATTCACCAAGGGGGTAAAGGTGCGACACCTTAACTTGCTTGATTTACTGTCGCACATCAATGACCTTCGCATGAGGCGGAGCCGATCAGGCGCTGTTAACATGTTGGATGTATGATTATTTAGGCCCCACTCATACTGTACATGCAGTGCAACCACCGAAACATCCTTTGGTAATCGTCGTACAAGATATGGAACCTGAGTTCTTAGGAAGGTCATGATGGAATATATGTTTTTCCAGAGCCCTCTTTCGTTTGAGAATTTGATACTTGAACCGAAGAAACCTCAAAACGTGAGTCTCTGGGTCGGGCTGAGTAGATCCCTTTCTGCGAATTTGCCTATACGAGACAAAAATTCGCTAGTAAATCACCCAAACTTCGAGCATGTGAAGTCCAAGGGTTAGAGGGTTGCACTCAAGTACAGTATTAACAAACCACCATCATCTACCAAACACTGAGAACTATTATCCCAACTCAAAACGGACTTGTACGGGACCTACGTAGAGTTGTAAGTCCGGTGCATTTGTCACAATAGAGGATGTCATTCTAGGAAGAGCGAGAACTTGAAGACGATTACGACCTTCTCCGCTAGCGATCGCTGAACTCAAATGATTATCAAAACTGGATCAAGCATTTTTTAATTACTGGAACTCATGGTACAAGGAAGCAACAAAGGAAGAGGGATAATTACAAAGGCAATCCGCTACAGGTACAGTATCCAATTTGATTATCGCTAGAGCGTCCGATGACATAGCACAAAAACACAACAAAAATAAAGAGACGAACGGAGATAATAAAGAAGTCCATGCGGATTTAACCGCAGCTCGACAAAGATCGGGAAAAAAAAAAGGACTGAAATACATGTATGACGGACCTCCCTGGTCAGGCTAAGCTGAGAAGAGCCCTGCAATGTAGCTTCTCCATCTCTTTCAGCTGCTGACACGACTCCAGTTCGATTTTCTGATAACCCCCAAGCGTGCAACCATCGACATCCGTGCAGCCTTCAACTGGTCAGTGTTGATATCTCTATTATCCGCATCCACGTCCGTCCACTTCATGCGCTTGCGGTCGGGT
>QLOU01008821.1:0-15473 GCA_003313715.1 Russula abietina | reverse complement strand
AATGCAGCTAGGCGTAGCGGACTCACGAACATATCCGAAACAGGGACGATGGGCAGCGCACAGCATTTCAGTCGGGAAACGGCGTACAGAGCAGGGTGTGTGATGTGGTCATTGATGACAATGACTGGAGTGGAATTCAAGAAGTGAGAAAGATTGTGGGAGACGACCGCTCCGAGCTTGCTGCTCGCCGCGCTGATACCGTGTGCTGTTGAAGAGTAGGAGGTTGGGAAGGTGTCGGCGATGTGGGTTTTGAGGGTTTAATCTGGTTGGTGTTGCCCAAAGGAGCGTGCAGCACCACAAATGGAGAATTGGTTGGGCTTTTATCGAGCAGGCGGATGACAACCTTCTGGCTAGCATGAGGGACAAGAACGTGACGAAGAGGATCGCGATATAAGACGTACCATTGGTCGGCGGCGGGCAGTGAGACCGGTTGGGGTCAGCTTGACCTCTTCCCAGTTCGTAAGATATGGGCACCGGGAAGTAAAGGGACGGGCGCAGGCTTCACACCCAGGTAGTCGATTGCAGGGATCTTGCTCTCGTCGCCACCGTAGTAGCGCTCCAATACTTTCGCTGTGAGACCAGGGATGACAAATAAGAATAAGACACATCTGTCGCAGAGAGGACTCAGCATCCTGAGAGAGCGCGAGTTGTGCAAGTGAGCCCACCGACTCTTCGAGTAGCGTCTAATAAGAACAAAGGGAAAGGCACTTCACGGCGACCGAACGAGCATATGTGGGTTCTTTAAAAGTTCAGCGAGCGATGGTCCACATCAGAAGAAGGATGGTCTGCACTGCGACTCCTGGAATGATGTCTTGGTTGTCGATGTTGCTTTGAGGTTGTACCAGGAGAACTCCGCTTGCTCTCTCCATCAGGACTTTTGATCCTCGATCTCGAAGTACGTTGTGACTGCCGACACCTATTCTCCCTCTCCTCCTCAGCGTCTGAAGTGCTGGGAGAGCGGTGTCTGCGTCACCTGGATGAACCTTCCTCGTGACGTCTCGACCGCAGGGCAGAGCGAGAGCCATGGGAGCGCTCTACATCCCCCTCATCGTCATCATGAATCATCCTGGCCACGCACCAAACCGACCGTCGCTCTCGTTCCGCCGCCACCTCCTGCGCTCACGCTCTACGGCCCGCACTCTCTTGAGCATAACGCTCCGAGCAGATTTCAGAGGCGGAAAGGGCTTGCGCGTGAAGGACACTCTTGTTATGGACAGTGCATGTTAAGAGGCTTGTGAGTTTGGAGTTGCCGCTTTGCGATGATTGGCGATGAATGTGGGAACGAGTTAACGGGCATGTCCATGGCCCGGATGGGCCTGGCGGTGACTTGCAACTCATGTTTGCGGACTTGAAGATGTGAAGAATGGGGCGTTCGGGAGTTGAAAGCAGCTCAATGAAGGAATGCCAGGAGGATGACTCCGGAGGAAGCAACGGGACAATGCAACAGCATTGCACGGTGTAACGAAGGGCACCCCCTAGGGATTGCCCGTGTGGCGTATGCAAACTGCCCCCGACCGGTCTTTGGCTTTTTGGGAGCTACGGCCGACGAAGTTGGACGGCTGATGGCGTGAGAAATGTCGAGGCCGATGAAAGGGAATCGGGGAGATGAGGGGTATGTTCAGATCGTGGGGCTGGGAATGAATGGAGCCGGTGTTGGCTGAGGAAGTACCGTCGGCGGCGGATAGGGATGCGAAATAAAGCTGGATGCAAATTTGAAAATCCTGCAATGTCGAAGGATCGATGTCGAGGAGGAGTTTTGAGAGATATTCCGAGTCGAGGTCGTCTGAGATAGGCACAGAAGATTCGAGCCTGAATGAGGCCCTTGAGAGACGCAACTGGCCCTAGTTCGCTTCTCGTCATAATACATTGCACTGGAGGGCTGTGAATGAGAAGTGAGCCTGGTTGAGGTAACACGATTAGACAGCACTCACAACGGTGAAAGTCTCGTAGAAAATGCTACCTTTACCCAAGGCTGAGGGTCCTTGTTCTGACGAAAAATTTGGGCAAAATTACGCTGATTATTGCATGAAGTGGCCCATGTCCTTGTAAATCGATGCCCGTACTTCGTACTTTGCACAGCAATTAACGTCGGAAGCTGAAGTTGCGGATAAAGAGGAACAACGCCATGACCTTTAGCGGCTTATGGGTGGCGGCGGATAAAGGTATTATTTGTCTAATAAGTTGGCATACACAAAAATAATCAAAAATTATTATTATCAAAAATTAAAATCTGAATATTAAAATCTGAATATCTCGCCGAATACTCAGCATACGGTGCTCGGTCAGGTATCAAATGATCGGGAAAATCCTATATTATAAACGACGGCACGGGACAACTGCTAAGCTCCCATTGGGACAAAATCGCTTTTCATTGGCGGGTGCGCATGACGTCGTCTTTCATTCTCACTGATTTGTAAGGTCGGCTTTCCTCTCTTATGTCACACCATCGTCTCTCTATACACTTTCCCAACATGCCCGTCAAGACAACTTTTCGCGCCATTAAAACTTTACACTTTGGCAGGAGGTGGCTTCTGGAACGTGGCGCCCTGAAACACGAATAAGCCAGGGGCATCAAAGATGATCGGCCGGTCGAAGAACAAACCTTCTCGATATTAGTCACAAGTTCGGGGACGGCAGCAGCGATGAGCTGTTTCTCGTAATCTGACAAATTTCCAAGGGGAAGGATCTTTTCGACACCGTTCGGCTGTCATAAAAGTTGGATCAATAATGGACCATTTGATTGCAAAGACATAGGAACTCTCACCCCAATTTGGACGTTCGCTGAAAAGTAGCCCAGTTCCTTGCCGATCTCCTTCTTCACCACGGCACCTCCTTCTTTGTCCGCATCGAGGTGTACATAGCTAGGAGCGACGAGACCCTTTTCACCAACGACAGCCTTGATGACCTTGATTGCGAATTCGGCACCGGCGTAGGCCATCGAGAGCGTTGCTGACCCTGTGCCGTCCTTAGCTTTGACGACTTCATCGCCGCCGAACTGGATGCGATTCGTGAGCGCCTCCAGTTTCCCCGCGTCGATGGAAGCAGGGAGGCGATGCGACGATTGAGAAAGGAGTGGTACGATCTGTGAATACGCATATAAACAAAATTGATTATGGCGCGCGAAAAGGCTGAGCATACCGTGACACCGGAATGGCCACCGATAACCGGAACAACAACTTCAGGTGACTTGGAAAGATCACCGATAGCCTCCGCGACGAAAGTGGATGCGCGCACAACATCTAATGTCGTTACACCGAATAAGCTATCAAAGGATTAGCGCTGATCTTCCTTGTACGGAAGCGAGGGTACCGCTTAGGGTCAAATATTCCTCGTTTCTTGAAGACCTCAACAACAATGGGGACGGTGGAATTGACAGGATTAGAGATGACGAGAACAAATGCTTTAGGAGCTGTCGCGGCGATACCAACGGCCAAATCATAGACGATACCAGCATTGATCTACTGATGGTTAGATCTCTTGTCTGATCTAATGCTACATCTGCTCACTTTGAACAGATCATCTCTTCAGATTGACAATACATGAGCTATATCATGTCGATGTAAGGAGAATAATCCTCACCTGGTCATCTGAAAAGATGGATCAGTACGATTCATTTCCCAATGCAGATATCTGGATGGCACGCACTCCTGGTTTGCGAGGCACACCAGCAGGTATGATGACAATGTCTGCGCCCTTCAGGGTCCTTGCAAGGCCGTCATCCGGAGGAAGGTAACCCTCAACCTTGGCCGGAGTTGCGATGTGAGAAAGGTCGGCAGCAACGCCAGGCGTATTGACGATATCATAGAGGCCAAGCTGGAAAGCATTCATGTTTCAGCAGGTCTGCGGTGCCAAGTCATTGAAGGAGCCAATAACCTCGGTGACCTGGGGATACGTCTTGAGAAGAAGGGCCAACCTAAGTCAGATTGGGGTAATGTTGGAAAACAGGGAGTACTGACCAGCAGCTCCGAGAACGACAGCCTTGACCATTGCGAGCGCACGGTGTATTCAGAGCACGCAAAACGCCGCTTGGTACAGTACACGCAGCGACCGTCACACGGTTGTGAGCTTCACGTGCACCATCTTAACCCGATAGCATGAACGGTGTCACGCTGCCTTTGAACGCGAACCAATGCCTTATCACGACCCGGCAGTTTTTGAATCAATGGTGATAGCGTATGGCGTCGCGTGTCGGACGGGCACAGCACCGTTCTCGCGATTGGCACGAGTGACACCGTGCCCCCTGGTCTTGACGCTGGGAATGAGGAACGGGATAAACACGACGTCATAGAGCACAGAGGAGGCGAGGAGGCAGGCGAATTGTAAGTGCATCGGCATGGACGCCAACCTAGAAGGACATGTTGGTGTGACAGTGAAGTGAAACAAAGAGGGAGCATGACGATGAGCCCCTGCTGCAGATGCACGCGAGCGAATAGCGGAATTGGGCAAGAAAGGGAACGCGAACGAGCATCATTAAAGAACGAAGGCACCCAAAATTTTCAGGAGGGATACAGTCTGTATTTATTGTTACAAACGGAGGCTAGATGTTGGGCGCTGTCACAACCCTTCAGCGTCACGCGTTATGTCATGCAGACATCTTGACCCTCTTCCCTCCCCTTCTCTTGCTTTCCCAGTCCCCACGGTGTGGCATGTAAAAGGTGTTGCTTTTACACTGGGAACTTGGCAGAGGATCAGTCTACCCCTGCGCAAAGCTCCATAAGACGGAAGAAAAAGGTACGGTACTCACTTCGCCGACGTCTTCTTGCCCTTCCCCTACTTAGCCTCGGCTTCTGTCAGCAGCCATTCTTGAGCCCGCAACCTTATCCAGCTTGGAGAACGTGGGTTGGATGGACAATCTAGACGAGCTTCACTGCCCGCCTCACCATTGAAAAGAAGAACCGCCTCGTCTTTCGCCGTGCAGAAGGAGGTGTGTACCACACTTGACACTTACGATCAACCCGCGAACTGACACTTTTCGGTACCCCAGAACACACCTCGTTTTTTGACTGATTCATTGCTCTCAGATCACGACAACGAAGAGGCCATCAGCACACGTTCTCAAAGCCAAAGATAGGCTCTCACGTGGACAGAAGACGAACAACTACACGCGTTGCTCTTCAATGTCATCGTGCATCGCGCCTGCTGCTGCGTTTGAGGTGGACACCACCAAATCAGTTGAAATTACACACTGACTTTGACTCCTTCACAGATGATATTGCACCGCTCTTCCTACTTTTCAGGCTCCTCTTCAGCTTCCCAACTGGGCCAGCGGTCACACCTACAAGCAAGTCTTTTTTCAAGCAGCCGCTTCCACCGCATTTCTTTTTATCAGGCAGCGGCGCAAGTTGCCATTTTTATGGGTTGTTTTATTCTGTCACCGTCACCACAGCTTTCCAGAGAACTAAAGATTTCGCAGGGCTGCCCCCTTCAAACCTAGTGCATGACTTCGTTATTTCTGGAATTTCGCAGTGTAAACCAACTTGGATCCAAACACTGTGAGCGTTCTACCAGCCTCTTCCATTCGGACTGAGGAGTATGCCTAGTCCCTTCTGTTCACGGCTAACCTTTTTGTAACCCGTGCATCGCCGCTCCACATGAAGACGATTTGCGGCGACTCACACGAATGTCTTGAGGATGTTGCCATCACCACTGTTGATATTGACACCAACATGGTGCTCTACGGCGCATCGATGCCGAGAGAATGGAAGACATTGCAATGCAGAGACATCGTCGAAATTCAAAATTGGTGGGCCCTATTTCTCCTATGATGACAAATTCTCTTAGGTATGATGGATCCATAGTCGCTCAGTCAGCTCAGCTAAAGGGACCGTGTTCCATAATGATCATAGCTCGCCCTTCATCTGAAGGGCGAACCACATCAGCCTATCGAACAGATGATCTGTGCTGTCGAGGTCGCTACTCTCTTTGAAGATGCCTTAGCACATGACACATCAAGTTCTGGCCGGAGAACAGGGGTCGCTGTTAAATTGGCAAGAACCCCGTTTTTATCTCATCGAAATGAAACTGACATATTAAATTAGAGCGCCTCACCAAATCCGGTGGTTCTAGTTTGTCTATCTGCCTACCTTTCCTTGCTTCATGCGCACGATCCCACGATATTCCCGGGTTGCCCACGGATAGATGATCTCACTGTCCTTGATTCGAATGACCCCAGGCCTGATTCACCCCTCAGTCCCCAGGACTTGTGAAACCTCCGTGATGGCCTCCACCGAATATGCATTTGAGCGCGGGACCGGGATGTTCGCATTATCCTTGACGTAGAGCATAGTCAGTATCAGGTGTGGTCAGCTTGTCTGTCGCTGTTGGGCCACTTCATAATTGATATTCACCCTGTATGCAGCCGGTGGTCGATTCGATTTCCTTTGCTCTGATGCGCGACAACATCCATCACTTATGCACTGGCTATCACAATTATTTTCTTGTGCTGTACAGCATGACCCACCACCGCTCATCTATGTGACATGCCAGGCCTATCTCCAATGGTGAACCTGCATCCCTATTCTCCTTTATTTTTTCTCACCACCAATGCGTCCTGGCTACCTGTTTGTTTACACAGTCTGAGTCCTTGGGTCGCGTGAGTGAGTCCGAGCGGACACTACTGGACAGAGTTTATGGGGAGATTATCAGCGCTAGCGTGAGATACGCTCTGGGCGCCGGGCAGTAATTGGATAACGGTCACGCGAGGGATTCGGAGAGCGTTCGATGAGGCGTCAAAGGTGCTGGCGCCAGGAGCGACCAGAAGTGGGTCTCAACCTCAACGTGCACCCCTCTTTCCGGTGTGGGCACTATGCGGGTGCGTCCGCGTGTGCACGATCCATCGTAAGGGCACAAGGGTGAGTTAATCTTCTTGAACCGTTGAATCGACGTTGAACGCCCGACGAAGTACCTCAAGGTGTACCTGCCTAAATACGAAGGTGGAGGAGAGGAGAGGAGAGGGGTTTCGGGAAGCGTAGTAGGTGGAGTGGGCCCAGTGCGATGATGGGCCTGGTTGCATCCATGGGTAGATTAAGTAGCATGTGGTTTGGGCTGTATTTGGTTTGATAATATATTAAAATTTTATTTTTCTAAATGTATACCAAATGTGGAAAGCCATATAAGGACCAAAAAGCCAAAAAATTGCTGTAAACAATAATTATGTATAGCACTATATAGCTGTCATAGCAGTTATAGCAACCATAGCTATATATAGCACACACTGTCAACTATATAGAGCTTATAGTTGACAGTGCATGCTATATAGCTCTATATAGTTGATAGTGTGTGCTATATAGCTCTATATAGTTGACAATGTGTGCTATATAGCTCTATATAGTTGACAGTGTGTACTATATAGCTCTACATACATAAGGACCTAGCTATGGTTACTATGACTGCTATGACAACTATATAGAGCCGTATAGTTGATTCTTGTTTTGCTGATGTCTTGGGGGACGTCACCGCGTGAGCGAGAGGGTTGTGGTGCATCATGGAGAGGTCCGTGCGCTGTATACGCGTTGGGTCAGACTTGGTGCCTGCATTCGGAAAGGAGAGAAGCGAACTTACAGCTGTCGATCTTGCTGCTGGCATGTGGCTCCAGCGTGCGTGGACCTTGGGCGGACGAGTTGTTATCTCGAGACATGAATGTCTGGCTGCGTGCTGACAAATGAGGTCGCGCATGGGGTGTGGGAGCCCCGTCAGAAGACGGTCAAAGCTTGAGGCTTGAGGAGTGGGACTTGAAGTGCGGAGTTGAGAACATCCATGAAATGGAGGGGGTTGAGAGAAAAGCCGACGATGGCCAGGTGTAGCCTTGAGGCAAAAAGTGCAACAAACGACGCATGCCAAGTTCGGCTTCAAATCAGTTTGCTACACCTCAGCCAGCTTTGACAAGGTGGAGAAGGGGATGTTGACTGCGTCGGCAGCGTCACCGGTGGTAGTGTTGACACTTGGGGGGTAAAGCGTAGAAGGGTGAGGGTTTCTAAGCTAGTAAGTCAACTCAACGCAGCTGGACCGCAGCCCGGTCCGTGCACATCCGTACTCATACGCAACACGACGCATCCGTGTCAAGAGCCCATCCGAGTCGCATATAGTCCAAATCATGACCTATACATGCCTATACTGTCACAAATCTTTCGAAAGGCGAAAAGGACTCACCGTTCATCAAGGAAAATGTCCCAAGCGTGGCCGTGTTCACCTACGAGGACCAGTCCATTTTTCTGTTCCGCCTGACTCAGAGCCCTCGCGTACTACGCAAACGAGCTCAGATCTGACAGATCCTACTACAAGTCACACCCAAGCCATAGCTGGTCCGAGTCTTCCGATCCTCCGAGTCGACAGTCTCAGGCCTGGCATGGACTCCGAGTCTGGGCTACCTAGCCAGCCGGCAACGCCCCAGGCATCCACCAACAATGGCCCAAGTCTACCTGACTTGTTTCCGGAGCCCGAAGCAGACACTGTAACAGGCCCCAATTTGTCTCAACTCAGAGATCCTTCCCTTGTCGACCATCCTCGGCCTCTGGTAGATCACTTGCCATCAGAGCCAACTGGCCTGCGGCGCTCAACGCGCAATACTAGAATGACATCGAGAATGCGTGAATCAATTTCTCAGCAACCTCCTCGAAAGCGCCGCTGCATTAGACCATCTGGGACTGCAGGTGCTTCACCGCCTCGGGCTGGTGGTGCTGATCATCCTACAGCCAGCACCGCTGATGAACCTGTTACCGAACCAGAAGAGCAAATCCCAACACAGGACGATTTTCTTATAGAAACAGAAGAAGACACGATGGGCCTCTTCCGACGCTACACAGTGCTCCCATCCACAGATCCTGATCAGTACCTTACCATCCACCATGTTTCGGATGCGCCAACGTTTGTAAAAAACACGGGTTCCCAATATAACCCCTTGACTGTATTTGGGCCTCAGGCTATGCAGAGCATAGAGTCCCCTTCAAGCACGACAACCTTATCTTTCACCCCATTCCTGAATCACTCGGTCTCAAAGCTCATGAACTGGTTTTATCAGAGCTCAACAAAAACTCTCGCAGACCTTAATAGCCTGGTCCACGACGTCATTCTACATCCCAGCTTCCATTCCTCTGACCTTGAGAACTTCAGTGCGACTCGCGAATCACGACGTCTCGATAATCCATCCATTCCTGATTCCGATCTGCCCTACCTGAAGAACGATGACTGGAAGGAGACTGTCATCAAGGTCCCTTTACCTCTTGTACGGACGCGATACCACAGCGAGGAAGATGCCTATACATTGGAGGTCAAATTTGTCCATCGACGCCTCTGCGAGGTCCTCAAATCGGGCATCCAAGACTTTGCGAGTTCACGCAATTTTCACTGGCGTGGGTTCAAACAATTCTGGCGACCATCTGATAGTGAACCCGAACAGCGAGTCTATGGAGAAGTCTATACATCGGACGCGTTTCTAGAGATGGAGTCTAGACTGCCGGACATTGAAGGATGCACGCTTGAGAAGGCAATCGTGCCTCTTCTCATTTATTCCGATTCGACTCATCTCGCTAACTTTGGGACGGCGTCTCTCTGGCCAATTTACATCTGGTTTGGGACCATATCAAAATATATCCGTCTCAGGGCCTCATCTTTCTCGGCACATCATCTGGCATATTTACCCTCAGTAAGTGACTCATCTTACCGCCGCTTTGTTTCGCTAATGGTCAGTATAGATCCCTGCATTGGTTGATGACCTATATATGGAATTATTCGACCAAGCTGTTCCGTCCGCAAGTCTGAAACAACTAAAGCGCGACATTATGCAAGGGATATGGTCATCGCTTCTGAACTGCCCAGATTTTATAGACGCTTACACAAATGGCCTTGTCATCCTTTGTGGCGATGGACACTGGAGAAGGCTCTTTCCCCGATTTTTTGCGTACGCAGCGGATTATGTTGAAAGGTATGTTAGGCACTCTAACTTGAACGTTGACGTTATGCTCAGGCTTTCTGACAGGGTTCTCATAGCATGTATCAAGTCAAATGGGAAGCATCTCTGCGCCACTTGCAAGACAACACACAGCCAAGTGCTTCGCCTCGGCACAAAACTTCATGATCAAACATGGTCCTCCCGTAGGCGAGTCGATTCTAAGGATGAGCAGTCGAGGGTAGAGGCAGCACGCAAGAAAATATATCTGTATGGCTACGTTGCAGATGGCAAAGCAATCGACGACACTTTGCATGATTCTAAGACACCAATTCGCGTACGTTTCCTTTGGGCTATCCCCTAGACCAAGACCAACTTATTTTAATTTCGATCTTAGAACGCCTTCAGTCAATTTCTCCTTCCACATAGTTTCAACTTCTATCAGCTCTTTGTCGTCGATGTTCTCCATGAAATTGAGATTGGGATCATCAAGCAGATTTTCACCCATCTCATACGAATTCTATATACTAGGGGTGCGAACGTTGTTGCCAGACTGGACCGCCGGTACCTATTAAAGTGTTCCTTGACCATTTCAGTGCTAATGTCTGATGTCGTGATTAGGTTTCGCAAAGTGTCCAGTTTCGGACGTTCAACCATTCGCAAGTTCAATAACAACGTCTCAGAAATGAAGAAATTTGCAGGCAGGGATTTTGAGGACGTGCTCCAATGTGCAGGGCCCTGCTTCGAGGGCCTATTTCCCAAATCCGTCGACTCAAATATTCAAGACCTTTTATTCATTATGGCATGTTGGCATGCCTCGGCAAAGCTACGACTTCACACAGAGAAGACTCTTGACATTTTCCGTGGGTTGACTGCCGCATTTACCAAGGAAATTCGACACTTTGCAAACAAGATCTGTCCACAATTTGATACAATTGAAACACCCTCCGAAACTGCGGCCAATCTGCGTGCTGAAGCTACAAGAATAAAGAAGGGAAAACCTGGCGGTACTCGAGGCACAAAGCGGATGGCAAAGACATTTAACATCGATACCCCCAAATTCCACTCCATCGCTCACTACCCTGACGCCATAGCCATGTATGGTACAACGGACTCTTATTCTACTCAGATGGTATGTCGCATTACTTACAAAGCATTCTGGCACTAATATTGACGCGATTCCAGGGAGAACAAGAACATCGTCGCGTGAAGAGGTTCTATGGAAGGACCAATAAAAATCGTATTGAAAAACAAATTGCAATTCATGAGCGTCGTCAAGCAAGGCTTCGAGCCTTAAACCAAATCTCTTATTCCACCGAACGTGATACTATATCTGAAGACCTTCTCGAGCACGATGATTTGCCATTTACGGACCCTGAGGACCATTACCACATGTCACAATCAAAATCACTGGCGTTGAATCTCTTTAAGTGGGTACAGGCCAACGAAGGTGATCTGGCTATTGATGTACGTTCATACAATGCTTCTTTATTTCAAGTTAACTAACGCGAGATTGAACTAGAACTTCTACCATAAAGTTAGCAGCCATCTAATTGGCCGACTTCTTCTTGACGGTCTTAATGTCGAGCCCATTGATCGGGCACAGTTTCTTCTCCTAAACAATCGAGTCTATGTCCACAAAGCGCTTCATATCAATTTTACCACCTATGACAATCGGCGGAATCAAGACACTATCAAACCACGCACCCACTCCGACATTATGATGCTGTCTTGTGATGAGACGCACCCATATTGCTATGCTCGTGTCTTGGGGATTTATCATGCCATGGTGCAACTCAATAGTTCTCGATCCCGGAACCGTGAATTGCATCGAATTGAGTTTCTGTGGGTGCGTTGGTATGATGTCGACGAGAAGGCCTGTGTTGGATTTAAAGCCAACCGTCAATTTCAGCTAAAATTCCGCACTGGTTCACAAGCATTTGGCTTTATTAATCCAGCTGATGTTCTACGTGCAGTGCATCTCATTCCAAACTTCCATAAAGGCACCACAACTCGGTTTCTAGGGCCTTCAATCGCGCGCCGCAATGATGAAAATCATGAAGACTATAATCGTTACTATGTTAACATGTAGGTGATATATATATTATAGTTAATTATTATAAAGACTGATATATTATATGACATAGGATTGTTGATCGTGACATGTTTATGCGTTTTACTGGAGGTGGCATTGGACATCTTTCAACACGGGTTTCAACACAAGTCTTTGAAGATGAGATTCAAGCCCTATGGGGAACAGCAACTGTTGAACTTTTAAATCAAGAGGAGGAATCTGAAATAGAGGAGAAGGAGGAGGAGGAGGAGGAGGAGGAGAGTTGGTATACAGATCAAGAATCTGATGGGATAGTGAATGATTTGGCAGATGATGGGGACTGTATTGAGGATGAAAGTGCTCTAGGATATGAAATGTCTTAGAAGTATTTTTTAATATGTTGTTTTCTATTACTGTATACTGTATAAAGTATGTTAGTACTGTTTTATCTGAGTTACCTTTGTCTAAAGCAATTTTTTTCTCATTTATTTAAAATTTAAGATATATATATAATTATATATTATATGGACATTTAATATAAATTATTATTATTATATAAAATATTTAATAAGTGACAATAAGTTTGAATTAGTATTCATTACATTGCTAACTTGTAATTTAAATAAAATTTAATATTGATCTAATTGTAGGTTATTAATCACTACACATTAGAGTAAAATAGTACTAAATTTTTAGAAAATTCTATTATATTTTGAATATTTTTTAAACATATTTTCTAATTCAATAATTAATTATAATTTCAATATTATAGTAGCATTAGAGCTTTATTAGTAAATTGTTAAATTATATATTGTCATTTTATTCCTAAAAAATAGTAAATAGTTTCTCTAGTAATTTAACTAATTTATTTTTTATTCCAATAATTAAACTTATACAATATATTACATTATAATTTTTGAACCTTTTTGCTGATGGTAGGAAGTTCACCGTTGGTAGTCAATAAAAGCTTCTCTGGGCTGAGTGAGAGGGGGCAGAGGCTTTGACCAGCAGGGCGGTGACGCTGCTGACGTGGACGAGAAGGGGTTGGAGATGGAGGAATGGCAGGAGATGTATCTGGTGAAGAAGAGGGTGACGAAGGTCAAGTGAGGCACTAGCAGACTCACGACCACTAATGAGACCGAGTGCTGCAACTGCTTGAAAGCGATAACTCCTCGACCAAGAATCAGTCTTGATGATTAGATCGATCAGAGCTTGCCAACAGGTTCGAGAAGCTGAGGACCGACCTCATGCGTGTAGAAGGACTTGCGGAAGTCAATGTCGTCGCCAGTGATCTGGTAGTCCTTGAAAAGGGCTAGGACATCTAGAGCCGCATCCCAAGTTGAAGAGTTCTTGAGATCTTCAGATGGGCGACCTAGAAAGAGGGTATTAGTGCTGCGACGGTCAGAAAACACACACAGCAGTCAAATTTGCTGAACGTGGTCCATGGATGCCATTGGATGAGGGTTGCGTTGAGGGAGAAAAGAGAGATGAATAAAGAGGGAGAAGAGGGAGAAGAGGGAGGGCGTCCTAGGATGACTTGAGGAGAGATGGATGATAAGGGGCCGCGTGGCCTCTGGGATGGCAACTTGAGAGACGGCAACTTGAGATCTTGGACTTAAAGATTGGAGCCCGAATGCCTCGGTGCATCACAGAATGCACCAAGAAAGTCGCAGTGCGGGATGGGAGAACGAAACGGAGGTGGAGAGGATGCAAGGACAGCTATAGAGCTGTAAACGAAGGCTGCGGCAACTTGCAGCGCCGTGACTTGGGCACTTGGCAGCGGATCAGGTGGAATCGGTGGAGATCGGTGGAGATCGGGGTCAACTCATGCATGCCCGCTGGCAAATAAACAGACCCGTAGCGGGCTGGGCCAACCCTTGCTGCGGGCGTGGGTTGGTCATGGGTTGGATTTTGCAAACCCACGCCCACACCCGGAGCAACCCGGCCCGCCAACCCGTGCGGGTCGCTCAACCCGTGATTTTCCCTAAGAGCATATGGTCGACGAGTTACTATATCAGTCCATGAGTCAACACAATTGCACATAGCGAGAGCAGAATCAAACAGAGAACAGAATAGCTGCGTCTGTCCAGCAAACTCGCTTTGGTAAACAGTCAAGGCCCTTTCATCCAGTGACTCACTATCTGGTAACACCAGTTGACGACATTGAGTCCTTTGATGAACAACAGGGCTATGAGGGTCCTTGAATAGTAATTCTTGACTTCCTCTTTGGTTCGGTTGATTTTGAAATAGATGTTAAGCTCGCTGATGAACTTTCGAGCTTTCTTTCGATTTCCATTGAAGGTGTCGGGGACTTTTCCTTTGAATCCTCCCTTGTTTTTATCTTTGGTTCCTTCCATTTTGCTTTTGGAAGAGTTGGTCAATTTCTTGGATTTCCCCTTCGGATTTAGAAGAAGTTGATCGAGAAGTGATGTTGTGGGGGCCGGATTGTAGTTCGGGTTTCAGGGATGTTGGTCGGGCCACCAACCGGTTCCTGCTGCTCCGATATTGATTTGTTTGGATAGCTTGGTGCACCAGCCTAATTCTTTGGTTTGTTGCACGAAATACCACACGTCGGAGATGAATTCAACTGCGTGTACTTCTGTTTCTTCTCATGCATTCAGGACATTGAGGCGGTATCCTTCTTTTTCCCAATACACTACCCCTTTGACTTCAGGGAGTAGGTCGTCTGTGCTGCATCTAGCGACGCTTGTCCACTTGTCTCCTACGACTTGTATAATGGACACCAGGGTGGAAAGCTTGACTTGTGTTATGGTTACACTTGGACCGTTCACATGTCCTAGGGTTCTGGACTTCTGCTGTGGAGAGCAACGGGAATCACTTCCAGAGAAGCTTTGCTGTCCAGTTCCATTCAGAGGGGTAGCGTGCGATCAATAAGATCGCAGAGTGATGATGAACAAGTGGAGATGTTCCCTCTGAGTGTTTGGTGTAAGATAGATGTTTATACAAGACAAAGTCAAGCTTAAGGCTTGACTACTGGTACACAGGGCTACTTATATACTGGTGGTACAACTGGTCAAGCTGGAGCGGCAATTGGATGACCTATTCGTCAAAGTAGACGAATGGGTCATTCATCTGTCAGTATCGTACTGTAGGTAATTGGTCATGAACCTCGGTCATCGGTCAGGTACAGGGTCAAGGGCTTGGGCAGAAGGTTCGGTCAGGAACAGGGTCAAGGGTTCATCAGTCAGCTGTTCGATCATGGCTCGGCCATGGCTCGATGGCATCATGAGAGGGAAAGGGGGCTCGAAGCACAGAGTAACCAAGAAAGAGATGGGACAGTGCGTCCACCACATCAGTCGTCATGGAACTAGAAGAGAATCGGGAAAGAAACTGTCACTTTTATTACATTGCAAGTCAACAAAAGCCATTATGAGCATTTTAATCTCTTGCAATACTTTTGACTCTTTCAATTGAATCCAATAATTTCACTCTTAATTTTTATAACCTTTAAATGGTCAATAAGATTTGAAAAGTATTTTATTTTACACAATCCCTTCCAAGGATAGTACCTTTTCT
>QLOU01008820.1:30507-41057 GCA_003313715.1 Russula abietina | reverse complement strand
ACCTGGGCTCATGACCGGCTAAGGAATTGTAGTGAGTAAAACGCTCATTTATCTGTGACATTCGCACTCACCCTGATTGTTGCAGCCGCTGAGCTGGAGGCATTGGGAGAAGAGATCCCGGTCGGGTTGGTCCAATGTGGTTCTCCCACCAACTGGGGAGCGACGGGACCTGTATCCGAGAACATGTCAAATCCGGTAACACGAAGGGTCGTTGCAGAAGCAAAAACGGGACCTACCTTGGGCTGCCATGGCCCAAGTATCAGCAGCGACCTGTGGCACGGAAAAGGTAAGCCAATATCGACGATCAAATCGTTGCTTACTCACTAGGTATGAAGTATTCGACTGGGTTGTAAACGTCGCTATCAACGTGGAAGGGGTGGGCGTAAATGCCGTATCATTTCCGGCGTTCAAGTTAGTGTCGACCATGGAGGGATACCCGGTTATCGGCTCCTCATGAACAACCTGTGGCGCCGACGTGTTCGTCGTGTCTTCCAAGAAACACCAGAGTGCAGCGGTAATGTCTTCGTCGGTCAGGTCAGAGCGGTACATGGTGTGGTGTGGGAGATGTCCGAGTGGAAAACAGAGGAGTTGAGTGGGGAGCGGGAATAGTAGGTGGGTAGTGGTGGGTAGTGGTTAGACTGTGGAAGCAAGTGCCGCAGATGATGCATCCTCTTATGTAGGATTCGGGCTGCAAAATTGGATCCCTTGCAAAGTGGATTTAGTGTCCACAAATTCAACAAATCACACAGAATTTCACAAGGTCGGAGCAAAATTTTGGCTCCTTCCTCTCACCACACTCTGTCGTTTTGTGAATAATGATGATGTGTCTTGGGTCAGCCCGCCTAAAGACACACCCAGACTTTTGGTTTCCCCATTAACCGATCAGTGTGGTGGTTTTCGACGAGGCTATTGTACTTCAGCATTGTGAATATGAACTTAAGGTTCCCGTTGGCAGCTGTTGGTACCTGTGGCAGTGTGGAAGGTAGACACATTGCTGACCGTGACCTTTATCGTCTGTGTGGACAAAACCGACCTTTGTTCAGTCTGCGTGATTTATTCAGAGAATGCCAGGATCGTATTCGTCTGGTCGCGAGAAATCAACGAGGCACGTGATGGCGGGCGCTCCGGATGTCCGTCCAATTTTTGTTCCACGCGTACTAGCCGGGTCCCTGCAAAATCGTTGTTGAGCTATAAAAGCACCATGAATGCTGAGGTACTTTTGCATGAGTTGCAGTCGACTGACTTGAAAAGCTAAGGTCGCAAGAATCTGTGCCTGTTTTGTTGGGGTCAAGTTCAGCCGCAGTAATTGTGAGCGAAGCGAGCAAATGATTCATCTCCTACTCCTCCTCACGTCACACGTGGGGGAAGGATGTCAAGGTATCTGCGAAGGCGCAACAGAATGGAGCTGTATCATCGCGGTTTTGCCATGGCCGGCCACCATTGCGAACTGTCAGCGCTCAGCGCTCAACTTTTGCTGACCTCCCTTTTATCCGGTTTTTCTATTTCCGGTCTCGAATTTCGGAGCACGTTGTATATGTATATTCTTTTGGTTGTGTCTGCAACGATAGGTTTCGCCCGTCAATTTTTTAAAATCAAGTCTCGGTCATGGCAGGCCGGCGAACATTACTTTATACGTGTCTGGTTCAATTGCCCATCAACGCGCTGACTGGCATAGCCTAGTGACAGGTGGCGGGTGAATCCTGTAAATTTTTTCAATGGACTAGACAGTTCAGGGGGGAAAGGACACGAGCTGAAACGTTGAAAGTAAGCGCTGGTGATGAGGCTGTGGCCGGGCACTATAGTAGGGTTTGGGTTCCGTATAAATTAGCGGGTGTAACTGAACATGTAGTTTTCAAATAATCCCTTCGCTCGATGGGTTCACGATCTCAAAGAAAGTTCTCTCAACGGATTAGAGCAATAATCAACAAGGTCACGGTTAGCATTGCTCGTAGGCATCTCCATCTTCCAGTCTCCTTTGTGTATCCCGGGATCCGGTCACCATCTCCTTGCCCCTCCGAGTCGTCCACTCTGATAGATGATCGCTTTGAAGGTTCATGGGTCTCATTATTGAAGAAGCACGGGACTGGGAAGGTGACCAACGGAGGCCAATGTATGTACGCTTTTACACGGCCACCTGCGCCAACTGTTGACTGGTGCGATGTAGCGCAGATAACCATCAACTTGCTCCCCGACAGCGCCCTCCTAAAAATATTTGATTCCTACCTGGATGGAGCACGGATAGAGGCATGGATCACGCTGGTGCATGTGTCTCGAAAATGGCGAAGCGTTGTTTTCGGGTCATCGCGTCCCCTGAACGTCCGACTTGACTGCAGAGCCAGAACGCCAGTGAGGGAGACACTGGATGTCTGGCCGCTCTTGCCCATGGTCATATCTGGAAATGACAACCAAGGATCGGGTCTGGACAACATCATCGCGGCACTCGAGCAAAACGATCGCGTCTGCGGAGTCGAGCTCTGTTGCCAAATGGAGAAAGTCTTGGTGGCGATGCAGGAACCATTTCCGGCGTTGACATATCTTGACCTTGTGTCGAAAGATAAAACGAACACGGAGCGGGTTATTCCCGATTCATTCCTGGCTGGATCTGCACCACGTCTCCGATCACTTTCTTTGGATCGCATTCCATTTCCGGGTCTACCCAGACTACTTTTGTCTGCCACAGATCTCGTCAACCTTTCCCTTTCCGGCGTTCCACTTTCCGGTTACATTTCACCCGTGGGAATGGTCGCTGGCCTCTCCGCCTTAACTAGGCTCAAATCACTTTGGCTTGAATTCGACTCGCCTTTTGAGGGTGAACGTCCTCCTCCACCCCCGCCCACACGCGCTCTCCTCCCAGCTCTCACTCACTTCGAGTTCAAAGGGTTCTGCGAATACTTCGAAGACCTTGTGGCACGGATTGATACACCTCTACTCGACGACCTGAATATAACTTTTTTCTTCTCCCATCCAGTCGTACTCGACACCCCACAACTTGCCCAGTTCATCAGCCGCACACCAAAGTTCAAGACACCCGATGAAGCATACGTGAAATTCTCTGATCGGCACGTTTCAGTTACACTTACACGACCGGGGACTTTCGGCGGAACACTCCACTTTGCAATCTCGTGCACAGAGTCGCTTTGGCACCTCTCATCTCTGACACAGGTCTGCACCTCACCCGTCTATCACGCTCTCCTTCCTACGGTGGAACAACTCTACATCCTCGATGCGGAATTTTTGCGACCCCGTTGGCAAGTTGACATCAATGACGAAGAGAGCAGTCAATGGCTGGAACTTCTACGTTCATTTACCGCCGTGAAGGATCTCTACCTATACCGGGAATTTGTGCCATATTTTGCGGCTGCACTTCAAGAGCTTGGCGCAGAGAGCGTTGCTGAAGTGTTACCTGCCTTGCAATGGCTCTTCTTGGAGGACCCATGGCTATCAGGATCTGTCCAAGAAGTCATCAAGCAGTTCATTGCCCTGCGACGGCTCTCCGATGACCTTATCATGGTTTCTCTTCGGAGTACCGGCAGAGAAAAGTACAAGTGGTATGAGATCGTAGATTGGTAAGTGCCTTTACCCATTTTCTACACCATTCACTGTACTTACCACGCGTCATTGATTAGAGTTCGTCATTCGGCACTGGAGATATCAGTCACCTACCATTTTCAGACTCATTGTGTGTGATATCGTGGCGTAGAACAGGGGCCAGTAGGCTTTGAAGCGTTTCTTTATGGGATGTAACGGCGCTTTGTTTCTTTAATAGTTTTGTTCACCTGTGGACGAGGTTAAATCATTCTATTTATTTGTCTCTGTCATTCATTTGTATTGATGTGGATTGTAGGATTCACGGAAGCCATCAAACTATCCCACTGTTCTTTACTACGGTATCATGGGTAACCTTCCCGAAATCGGAGTCGCGACGTACACGGACGCCGTTTTCCGAGCGGTTGCACCTAGGCTTTTTGCGGCGAGATATCTCCTGCGTCTCGCTCGAGCTTTTGCAGCCACTCAATGTGTCATCGCTGACCTCAGGGTGTTCTACACTGTCACCCCGCCAGCTCCAGACAGCATCGCACATTTGTTCCCCTCGCCTTTACCAGTCCCTACCTAGAAGGATTCTATGCCATCCCTGACCTTCTTCGGCTTCGCCGGCCGACTCACACGATGGGGCGAGACTGTCGTTGTCGTGTCGGCGGAAGATGAATTCACATGGCAGTTGGGCATTTAACTTGCCATCATGGCCAGACCTAGCAGCACCAATGCGCGTGTGGCCTAGTGACTACCATACCCTCATTGGTGCTGTCTTCGTCTGGGGATGCACTCGGCAACACATCTGAGGTAGTTGTGAAGTCTACTGCGCAATACCATCCTGAAGCACACCGCCTACTCGCAACCATGCGCCATGCTGCACGCGCGGGTACCAGTATGCGGCGGCTTGTTCATGGTCGTGATGGACCGTGTCCACGGAGAGCTGGCTTTGGAAGCAAGCATGCAAGGAGAACTCCTTCCGTACGATATCTACAAGGACACCCAAGATGCTATTGCGCTGCTTCACTCCAACGACTGACCCCGTCTTCGGCGATTTCCGTACTCCGATCATCATGGTCGTCCCTGGCAGATCCTGTTCGGACCCGCGATATCGCGGTATGTTCATCGACGTTGACGGGGGTTGGGACTCATGGTATAGGGAGATATATACCCTGCTTGCTTGGACGATGGTCTGCTGGACTGGTGGTCATCAGGTATTAATTAAGCGATATGGGATAATGGGACAAGGCTAATTCCATTGTTGCTTGAATTCGTTTGGTATGACGAGATCATTGTGATGTTAAACGAATTCAAGCAACGAGTACCATCCGTGCAGTGGCCCTCATCCGAGTCATTTGCTTCTGGGATCTGGGTGGGGTACAGTCTCAGTAGTATTTTTTCCTGACACTGACATGCCCAGACTTCATGTTTGACATAGTTGTGTAGAAGAGAAAGGTTTCGAACTAAGTTAGGTCCGAATCATCGTCAACCTCATCTACTCAACCAGCACCCAGCACCCCAGCACGTTCTCTTGGCTTTCGAGAAACGTGGTATCTCATCAACGCGTACCGGAAAACCGACCGCCACGATGATGGATGGTTGGAAGACAGATGGACGGACTGTCATGGTATACGGGCGCGGAGGGGGCGGACAACTAACGCTGAAAAACGCTTTGCTCCATGCCATGCCGTGCCATGGCCTCCTCTAGTTCCATACCTTGTTTGAACGTTATTTGCAAATAAGATCGTGTGCCGGTGTTAAAGTCAGAGCGTTAGGGTCAGAGACCTAGAGTAGTACCGGTCCCGTGCGAACTGCCTAGTGAACAGAAGCGTTCCGTGCAGTAGCTATATGGTCAACCGGGTATCGACAAGAGGCCATCTGTCCTATGCGATAGCTTGAGAGAGAATTTTCGGAAACATAAGCGAGGACAGCAAGGGCCTGTACCTTGCGCTGATACATTGCATGAGAAAGGAAAAAAAAAGAAATGGATTGCATACCGCAGGCCCGCATCGCGCTTACTTCAAGTTCCACCCTAGACCCCAGTCTCCTGGTCATAATGAAGCAGTCTGAGTCGACCTACACCGTGAATGCGCACCCGCACGTTATAAATGCCAGCCTACGATAATGTATGTCTGTTTGTTGGTACGTTGTCAGGGACGGGCTGGAGCCCTTGGATAAATTAGACGTAATAATCCGACGGCCTGCTGTCGCCGATATTGATGCAATTTAGAGGAAATCACAGGACGGCGAGAGGCGGGAAAGGCCAGGTAAATAACGATTTCATAAGATGAGTTGTTTCGCGTCAGTGGTCGTCGTATGTGGATTACGAACACGTGTCACCGATATCTCGATCTCACAATACGAAAACACTGCTAGAGATTCAATTTTAGCTATGTCACATTTCCGGGCAATATACATCACACCAAAGGATAGAATGACAAACGATCAATTCATAGCATCATAGTCACTCAAGCTGCAACAGCAGTAAGCCTCAGCGCCTCATTGAAAACAGGCTCCTTATTTTGTCCCATCGCGCTCACATCCGCAGAAGTCTTGGTGAGCCTCGCCTTGAGTCTTTCAGCTCGACATTCAGCAACAAATTCCGTAAACATCTGTGTGCCAGTATGAGAGCGCCAAGATCAGGCCTCAAAAAGTGAGTACAATACCTCCATAGTGTCGAGAGGCCCGCCGGCACTCTCGGGGTGGAACTGTACACCCCATACGCGACGATTTGAATCTGACGTTGACTTGATGCCTTCCACCGATGAATCATTGCAGTTGATGAAGAAAGGTTCCCACCCTTCCGGGAACGGATCTTGCAATTGAAGGGCATACTGATGATTTTGACTGTAACAAAAGTCAGCAAAAGTGTCTGCAACGAAAAAACAGTGGAAGGCACAAACCTTGTGACGTAAACCCTACCCGCCTGGATGGAACCTGATGATGCCAATGCCAGAACGGGCTGATTATGTCCACGGTTACCAAATGTCATACGATACGCATCGAGGCCCGCAGCCATGCCGATTATTTGATGACCCATACAAATACCGAAGATAGGCTTCCGCCATTCGTTTAGCGTCGTACGAAGCTTGTATGCCGCAGACCAACAATGTTGCGGATTACCGGGCCCATTTGACAAAAAAAGACCATCGAACCCATCGCGAATCGCATTGAAGTCGTAGTCCCATGGCAGAACTGTAACCGCCGCACCACGGCGCACGAGAGCACGCATAATGTTGGCCTTGGCACCAAAGTCGAGCACTGCGACCCTGACATCACCGGACGGGTTGAGCACGTACGGCTCTTTTGTTGAAATCTGGTCAACGAGGTTCTCCTGGCTCGGATCCCAGTACTCGTCCTCGCTGGGCGGCGGCAGGGCGGCGTCATTTCCAACAGCAAGGCGACCAAGGGTAGTGCCTTGATCACGAAGCAGGCGGGTAATAGCACGAGTATCGACGCCCGTGAGGCCCGGAACGTTATAACGTGAGCACCAGGTGTGGAGGGACTCAATCGCTGTGTAATGTGAAAACTTTTCGGCTACATCGGCAACAACGACTCCAGCACACTGGACGTTAGAGGACTCTAATGTGACGCCTACGTCGCGCGAGTCACGAGGAGCTATATTGTACGGGACGCCATAGTTGCCGATAAGAGGTGTCGTAAAGACGAGGATCTGACCACGATAGGAAGGGTCGGTCATCGACTCGGTATCTAATATTGTGTAAGAAGAGAGAAAGTCTCAGAGAGAATACCGCGCACATGACGTTATAGATGTCGAAAAGACTGTTTCTCCAAAAATACTGCGCGGCGCACCAAATGAACGACCAGTGAACGACTGGCCGGTTTTGAGGTGGAGAACAGCTGGAATAGATGTGGACGAAGAGGTATGACTGGAAAAGCGGCGATAGGTTAAAGAAGCTCGGAAAATTGGACGGGTGATCATATTGTGCTTTTAGGACTTCTGCCGTTCAGCAGACGGGGAGCGAAAAGACAAGGTCGCTGAGATAGCTGTATTGTTGGAGCAAGCGTGTGAGCGAGAAAAAAAGGAGAGGGGAGGGGACGACATACTCGTCACGAGTGAACTTGTTGAAAGTCATATACTAACGGGGAGCTTCCCGGTTTTGAGGGACAGCAGTTAGGCCGAGTCAAGGAGTCGAGGAGTCGAGTGGGAGGAGGACAAGATGCTCAAGCCCGGATTTCTCTTCATTTTTTTCTGATTTTCTACTGCGCTTTCCCACGCTACAACGTGGTGGACAACCGGACCCGCTCCGCTCTGATCTTTAGACTGTTACAAAACGACAATCAAGCACCAATGCGGGGAAGAAAAGCCCGTACGTTTCTAGCCTTTTGCCGCTCACCCAGGTTTCCTTAATCTTAATCTGTGCTGTCCCATTAGCTTGTTTGCGGCGGGACTCCGGATCAGATACACATTCATCCGACGAATTCTAAACAATCCTTTTCTTGGGCCACAGCCGCCGTGTGGGCACTGAGCTAGGCTTTTTTCCTTTCAATTTTTTTTTTGGCGGGATTCGTTTTCCCCATTTGATGCGCTCGGCCCAGTTTCTTTGTGGGCGCCTCAATGGATTCTCCTTCTGGTCTCTTTCATGGACCGCCTGAGACTGGTGAGACAGTTCTTGCGTACAGGTTCTCACTAAGTTACATGTTTTAACTGCCGTCTGTACAGGCTGTACTGTACTGCTTCACTCGCACGTGATGACGAATACGGCAGATTCAAAATACGTTTCACTTTGGCCCGAGAGCTATGTCCTGCGCGGTCGCTTGCTCTGTGCTATTTTTACGCTATATTCGATAAGTTTTTGAAAACTCGCTGTGGCCGAGGATTCGCTTGCTGGACCGCGGTTACAGTAAAGGATTTGGCCACGTATAAGAAAAACCGGCGCTTAGCGCCCAACAGAAGGTAACAAGTCGAAGACTGTTTACTATACAGTAACAGTTTGAATCGTATCAACCCACAGGTGCTGTGAGAATGCTTACGGCAAAAGGCATGAGGATGACGGGAAGTGAAGTGACAGGCCGGCCGATATGAAATTGGTACGGACCAAGTGTAAGCAGACTGACCGGATCACAATCATCCCATAATACACGCGATGCCCAGCCCTTCCTCCTTTCCCACCACCGTCCTACTCATCTCCCGTGAAAGTCGACACCATGTCTCTTACGGAGTACGAGAAAAAAGTAAGGACCCATGCTCTGCTGATGGGCATCGCATTCCTCGTGATAATACCCACCGGGGTTCTCATCGCTCGGTACCTACGCACTTTCACCAATCGGTCAGTCGACTTGTATACTTGCGCGCGAACGAGATAAGAACTAAAGTCGACCTCTGTCTGGCCATCGTAGATGGTGGTGGGCACACTGGCTGATCAACTTCATTGTCGCCGGTCCACTCATCTTTGCGGCGTGGGGCATGGCGAGCAGCGCCAATAATCTCTCTCTAACGCCCATGGACGATCACAAGGTAACATAAAGTGAACAAACACAGTCGCAAGTTCTGACATCGAACAGAGAGTTGGTTATGCAATTTTAGGACTGTACATTGCCCAGATCGTGATCGGAATGTTCATTCATATCGTTCGGGTTCCTTTCCTCTTCATCTTCCATCGACCACCCCAGAATTATTTCCATGCGATACTGGGTCTAGTCATCCTTGCCATGGCTGGTTATCAGGTTCCTCTCGTCCTCTGCCCCTACCACTCAAGGTACTGAACGTTTTGTCTCATCCAGATTCATGACGGAATCTACACGGAATGGCCCTTAATGACCGCTAATATCCCGCCCATCGCGGATTCAGCCAAGGACGCCTGGTTGGCCCTCCTTATTGTAAGCCGAGCCAGTGATTAGGTCAAGGATCCTGATTCATTCCAATCCGATAGATCTTCTGGGTCCTCTATTTCGCCGGGTTGGCCTTCCTGCCTCGCCAGTACAAACAGGAGCGAGAGGGCAGTCTGCTAAAACAAGATAAGGAAGAGGCGTCGTAATATGGTGAACCATATATGTGCCAGTCCAGGTCCAGTTGGGTTACGTTGATGACACGATTACACTCCCTTTGATTCCTTTGCATCGATACGGCTATTATATGAAAGACAGAGCTACGTTTCCCTTAGTACAGTACGAGTGTGTCATGAGACGTGGGTTTCGGATGATGTAATCGCTATCACTGGACTCTAGAACTGGCCACAAAGTCACTTGAGACTTATTCCGTCCCAAGAATGAGCTTTTGGGATGTTTCGTACACATCTTCTCGTTCGGGAACCTCAACACCACAGCCTCAGGTTGCAGGGCAACCTTCACCGTCTCTGAATGAGGAGGTCACCGAGGTCATTGGGCAACTTGGTCGGTTTTTGGGGGGTTTCAGGAAGCAGGTACGCCACAGCATCATGTTTCCCGAACACGATACTCATAAACCCTGATGTCTTTGCACCCTCAAAGGGTCAGGATGTTATCCAAGCTGCGCGCAAGGACTTGGGTGGTTATGTCTCGCAGGCACAGAGGGGTCTTAACAACCAAATATCGACCACCCTCTCTACTGCCTCCCCTGCTCAGGCCTCTGACACGAATGCACAATCGTCTACCACCTCATCTTCCCGTGATTTGATTGATATCTCTACGGCCGATGACGAGGGCTCAGCGTCCTCGTCCACTTCGGCGTCTACGGCAACACTCCCCGATCCGCAGCAGCGGCAACAACCAGATGAGGCGCAGTCATCTTCATCACTCAATGCGCAGTCCCTCTTCACTCGCTTGCAATCTTCCCTCCCTCCGGACCTCCTCACCGGCCTCCGCGACACCATCCCAGACAGCGTACGCGATGCACAGGCTCGCAGAGAACTCGCGCAAGTAGCACAAGCTCGCGTGCAAGACGCCGCAGCGCGCGGAGAAGAACTGCTGCGCGGGGCAAGTGTGTTCCTGCGCGATGCGGTGCGCGTCGTCCCACCAGAAGAGATTGACTCTTCTCCCTCCGCCTCTACGACGCCGTCTGCACACGAGAACATAATGTC
>QLOU01008820.1:1114-30418 GCA_003313715.1 Russula abietina | reverse complement strand
GGCGATCTTGCGCGTCGATCCTGCGGGAGAGGAGCGCTCGGCTGCACTCTTCGCCTCGTGGGTAGAACGAGTTGGGGCGGAGGCTTCTCGCGATGAATCGCGGCGCGAGTCTGAGCTCGGTGCCGATGATGAGGCGCTGCGAAGTACGCACTCGGCGCTAGGTGAGTGCCATCTTCCATTCTCTGTGACGAAGCGTTGTTGACTCTTTCTTGGGGTATACTTAGTGCCGGGGGAACTGACCGAGGATGAATTTTGGACACGGTACTTCTTCCGTGTGCACCAGATTGATCAGGAAGAGGAGCGACGGAAGGTCGTGCTCGCAGGTGAGTTCTGCTTACATCTCCTTTATTTTTTTACGACCGCTGACATTTATGACGACATGATAGCGGGCCCTACTGACCAAGATGACGATTTTAGTTGGGAAGATGACGACGAGGACGCGGCGCCGAAAGTCGACACGTCGCCAACACCCACTGCACCCGTGCTGAACCGAGATAAACTACTGGGCGCAACCGACGCGTCTGGAACGATGAGTCCGCAGCGCAGCGATGACAGCTATGATATTGTCTCTTCTAGTCACACGAGCGTGGCAGGTGATGCTAGTGCTGCTCACGTCAACGAAGATGGAACGTCAGACGGTGATGACGATGATGACGATGACGATGACGATGACGAGGAGGAGGAGGAAGAGAGTGACTGGGAATAATAGTGCGTCGAGGTTGGTTTGTATCCGTGATGATAAGACAGAATGCTGTCTCTTTCGTTGGGTTTTGATGTTGGTCGATCGTGCATCACAACAGAACATTGAATCATGGCCGAGAAACCCTCTCTATTTGTTTCACTTGTGCAATAGTGTACATTGCGACCATATGGATATACCGAACAGCCAGAAAGTCCGAAAGAAAAGGAGAAAAAATTGTTTTGTCGTTGACAAGCGACCAATCTCATGAAGCGAGGGCCGCAGTTTTTCGATCACGATCTTTGACATTGGACAAAACCGCGATTCGTTGCCAATTCTTCGTTCGAACTGGTCCGGATACTGTACCTTTGAAATTCCCCAACGAAATTGACGGCTCTAACTGTGTACAGTTCGCTTATCACAGCTATGATAGCAGATTGACGTCTTGTCTTTTCAGATCTCGTGTTACTCTCAAATCAGGAATGGTCAAGACTACTTCGGTTTGAGCGCAATCAAGTTCTCAACAAGTCGACTTCCCATCCTTTCTATTTGACAGCTGGCTTCGACTTTTCTCCACACACGCGTGGTCCCAAATGATCAACTGTGCTTACTGTACACGACCTCTTTTCGAGAAGAGTTTGTTCCCTCCCTCCGATCTCGTTCTCACAAGCCGCGGGGATTAAAACCTCGTTTCCTGGCTTCCCAGCAAGAACGTAACGCTGAAGTTGAAGCTTCCTTGACATCCCCCAATCGGCTCGTAAACCTTTTCTCAAGCTCAAACCTTTCGCCTGGGAGAAAAAAAGGGTTTTGTGCCTGCGATGAGGATGAGCGCTGATTTCGGGCCTCGATCGAGCGGTCGTCTTCATATTTATTCCCACAAGGGCGTCCTCAGTCCTCCAGTCGTCCGTCCAACTCTCCCACCCTCATATGTGGCGTCGTCTGACCTCCCCGCGACGCCGGCATGCACTGTACTGGCAGACGACTCTTAGAAGTTTCATATCTTTTGGATCGACGCGCGGCTTGGCCGTGGGTGGAACCGTGACCGTTCGAAGTGATGGATTAGCTAGAGTTCGAACGCTGGCTGGATATCATGTGCGCGGCCCACCTTCATAACGTCATTCTAGACGCACGTTCATAAATATTCGATATCCAGTACCCCACTTTTTTTCGGCAACCTGGGGGACGAATCGCGCCGAAATTGCGACCCTCAATATAATAATGTTTCGTGGATTGGCAGGGTTGGGCTCTATTATTCCACACATTCAATGAATCGCGGCCGCCGCCGCTAACAGCTGTAGTGGTACGGCACCTACGGCCTCTTCGCCCCCCATGCATCAAGTTTGCTTTTGGCCACTCGTACGGCACAAAGCAGTTCTGGCCTGTTTGGACGACTTTTTTTTCCCCACTTGATGCGCACAATGTACGACTTATCCGTAAACTTTTAGACTCGTGACTGTGAAATGATAAGATCTTGACGTCGGTACAGTACGTCATGAAATATGGCCGAACTCCCCATTTGCCATTCGCCTCGCATTACAAATGATCCAAGGTCAGCTCTCCGTACATGCACATCTGATAAGAAGCACTTCCATTGCACAGTACTGTTACAGTAAGTTATTGCGGGAGTATCGCACGATTATACCACTAGATGAACTAGACTGCTCTCAAACTGCCTTGTTCTGGTTGGTTGGCTGGCCAGAGCACCCGGGAACTGCCGATCAAACATTGACTTCCGGCCGCCTTGTTGTAGGACCCCGGAATATCCCTATAAAACCCTGTTTTCCAAAACCCAAGTTTCGGCCATTTTTGTCCGGACACATTTTTAATGATTTTCGTCCGGACTGTGGGAAATTCCGAAAGTTCCTAAAATTTTGTCCGGATGGCTGGACAGGCTAGTTTTGACCAATATTTTCCAAAAATTTGTCCGGATGGCTGGGACAGGCTTGTTTTAACCAAGATTTCCCAGAATTTTGTCTGGATGGCTGGGGCAGGCTTGTTTTGACCAAAATTTCGCTGAATCTCGTCCGGATGGCTGAGACAGGCTATACATATAAGTACTATTTAGCCCAGACTTATGGTCAGTGCTGAAATACTTGAAATTTTTCACACACAGGGACGGGGTTCGTTTCGAACATGGAATGTCCAAATATTTATCCAGTGGTCTAGCCACACCTCAGGCCTCAGGCCTCACGCGCATCACAATAGAGCATGGTCTTTAGTCAAGCAGAGCCTGCGGAGGCGCGAGGCACATGTCTATCCCAAGAGACTGGGCATGATAGCCAGGCGTCGGCGCGTGCACTCAAGGGCACAACCCCTCTCGGTCACACCCTCGAATGCGAGGGAGAAGAGCCCAAGTGGCATGGTGTGCTACGCAATATCATGCACGCTTGAAGTGACAACGGAGCAGAGCCTCAGCGACACGATGCCGCGCAGCATTTCATATGCTTGAAGCCAACCGAATGTGTGTGTGTTGCCAAAGACCCAGACGAAGCAAGGGGAGAAAGTCCCTGTCAATTTTGGTCGTCCCCAGCTCGAGTTCGCCGCAGAAAAGGGCAACGTCGAGGCACCAAACCTGGGCATGGTAGAAGTCGAGCGCAAGGCCAAGTGGCCCCCGCGAGGACTGGCAACCGAGCCTGGGTGCGGGCCTGATTGGTCACTCCAAAAGGTACTGTGCAAGCATGACCCGCATGCCTTGAAGGGCACAAGCACTTGCAAGCCTGAGGGTGAACCGACCGCGTTGAAGAGCATGCTCTAGGGGATCTTGAGGAGAACATCCGGTACCTTGAGGAGAAGCCACTTGAAGAGGGTATTGCAGACCCACAGAGCCCCAATTTCGAGGCTACAAAACCGAGTTCAGGGGCATCGTCGCCTGCTGAAAGAGAAGACACTACAAAATCAAAATCAAGTTAGCATGGACAGCATCAATTATTCTGATGCATTTCCTTTTTCCATCAATTCAGGCCACTAATCCAGTGGCTATCCACATTCGTTTCGAGCCCGATTGCAGAGTCGTCGCCATTGTCGTTAGTGTTGGAGTTGGAGAGGGAACGAAGGCCAGTGACGCGTGGAATGGCAAGTCACGCATCACCGTCACACACGGGCAGTCCTTCCCTGTGTCCGAGTAGTCCGAGTCCCGGCCGAGCCAGAAAGTGCCATGCTTTGCCCACCTTTCTCCCTTTCTCTTTGCCATAGTGATTACACAATAGCCAATGTATATACACAATTATACTTGACCTGAAGCCATGCCTTGACGCCGCCGTTGATGGACCTGACCACTATCACAATATTTTCGTCCGGATAAATGAGGAGGGTCAGCTACAATTTCCATTTTCATGTCCGGATATTTATCAGGGTAAAACCCCATTTGTCACAATTTTCGTCCGGATCACAAACAGGGAGAAACGCTTAAAAACCCCGATTTTCGTCCGTTTTCAAAACATGGTTCTGTAGGGATATTCCGGGGTCCTGGGGAAGGGCCCCCTCTTGCCAGCTGTGTCCTTCACACCTTTTTATTATTTTTATTCAAGTAGTGTATGATGAGTGCGATGAGCAGTAAATGTAACAAGTTGTATATGTATCAAAATATGATGCAACGTTATCATTGAACTTCGGTCATGTGACTACAAGTGTGAAATGCCATCACGTCCCGATTCCCTGGTCACATGACCATGTTTGCAATTCAGGAATGTCAAAGCCAGCCAAATGCTTATCTTTTAGTGATTTGTTTAATAGGCAAAAATAAAAATATTCAAGTACATCTGAGCAAGCCAAGCACGTCTAATTAAGCACGCCTCTGAGAACACTAATATCACCACCTCCTTGAGCGTCTCAACCAGCAATAGGCTTATCCTCGAGGATTGGGCAAGGGCTTGTAATCACGGTGCAATGACCTTTTCTGCATGATCAACCAAGCATTGAGCACATCATATATAACTTACATTTGTCACATGGATGCTAGCGTGTTTGCATTTGGTTATAGCCCCTCAAACACCTTCTTGGAAAGGGTCCTTGACTCCAGTAGTGCCGACTAGCATGAGATCGGTTGCCAAATCATCAAACTCGACCTGCCAATGGCAAGTCAGCAGTTGGAACGTTTCCAACCAAAACACAGGACAATGATGCACAAGGTTTGAGAAGCATAGAATGTGATTGTGTGTAAGATGTTGTCCTTTTCAAGTCCTCTAATTGCTGTCTCAATTCTGGTACCATATGGAATGTCATTCACAATGTACAATTACACGTCGCATGCCTTTCCACGTAAGAATCTCGCTCGCCCCTTCATGAATAGGCAATGGACTCCATCTGGGAGTTGCACAACACACTCAATGAACTTGAAAATGGGATCATCAGAATGACGCTGGCAGCGTCCTGTATTCCCTTTAGTTGTCCAACCAAGATTCTTGGCGGCATCAATAGTAAACGATTTTGTCTTGCTTCTGATAAACACCCTGGCAAATTTCAGAATCTACATCCTCAAAGGCGGTCAATTGATAGCTATAGGAGTATTAAAGAGCTCGATCAGCAGGGGAGTAAAAGTCGACTTAACGCTCAACATATCAATGGCGAAGTCCTTTGTATTTGGACCATTCGTGTCTTCTTTGCCTGCCCTTGTCGGGTTCTTATCAAGCTTCAGAACAAATTTGGTGTGAATCCTGATTGAAGCAGCAACGACGGTCATATCGTTCTGAGTAAGAGGTCCCCCTAATGCGATGCATTGACTTTTTTTTTAATTGTCAAAGAAAGACCCAAGCTGACATCTGAGGTGGCATCTGTATGAGTATCGATGGGTCATGGCAGTGTTGTCACATCAGAGTGAGCGAAGCACAGTGGACTACACCAAAAACTCAACTTATTGTCAACATCTTGTTCAGTGCTCGACGTGGTACCTATGCTACCCTTCCTCAATGACTATGAGAGGGTGGAGTGAGATATACTGAGGATGACCCATCATGTTCTTCGGGGTTACTGTTGCGTAATATTATTGTATATAAGATCTCAGTACATGCACGTGCAGCAAGATAACTGAGGGAGCGAGTCACTACTCTTTGTACTTTATATACTACTACTATGGGTGCTGTGTCTAGGGGGCTACTATGACAGACTGCAATTAATGGGTGTGATCTACTGAATACATATTATGTATATTGCATGAGGGTTATGGGGGTGAAATGACACAAAGAGCATTGTGTGCTCATACGTGCGATAGGTATACATTTTTGGGCGCTCTGATGGGCGCTCTGTTGCCTCGTTCTGCACTCATTTCAACACTCCCCCTCATTTTGTGCGCAGTCCAAGTCCTGCAGCAAAATGTTTCACCTTGGCAGATGGCAAGGCTTTGGTAAGGGTGTCCATGACCATGTCGTCCATCGGACAGTAAATAAGACGAAGGGAACCTTGCTCGATGACCCAGCGAATGAAATGGTAGCGTACATCAATGTGCTTTGTGCACAAGTGGTACTGGTGGTCCCAGGTGAGGGCGATGGCTGATTGGTTGTCAGAAAAGAGAATGGTGGGCAGTTTGATGGGCTCAAAGATCTCAGAGAGGAGGCTTCGAAGCTAGAGAGCCTCCTTTATGCCGTGCGTCACAGCCACATACTCGCTCTCAGTTGTGGAGAGTGAGACGATCTCCTGGCGCTTTGAGGAACAGGTAACAGTGCCCCCATCGATGAAGAACACGTAGCCTGAGATGGCACGCCTGTCCTCGCTCATGCTGCCATCTGTGTCTGCATAGTCTTCAAAAACTCGCCTGGTCTCTTCATAGGTCAGCCAGAGGTCGTGCGAGCCAGCCAGGTAGTGGTAGATCCACTTGACTGCCTCCCAGTGTGCTATCCCAGGTTTTGCTGCGAAACATGCGATGGTGGCAACTGCGAACACGATGTCCGGACGAGTGGTAAGGGCTGCCCAATTGAGGGCGCCCACTGCCTCACAATAGGGCTTGTCACGCATGAGAGCATGCTCAGCTGTGGTGGCAGGTGACTGGTTGGATGAGAGTTGAATGGAGGGGTCCTTGGGGATGGAAAGTGGTTTGAGGTCGTCAAAGTTGTAGTGCGAATGGATGGAGTCAATATATGCATGCTGGGAAAGATGTATCATGTTGGCCTCGCGATCTCATTTAATCTCCACTCCGAGTGTCTTGCCGAGGTCTGTAATCTCGACGTGCTTGCACAGACCGGCCTTGAATTTCTCAATAAGGTGGAGGTTGGTCACAGCGATGGTGCAGTCGTCGACGTGCACCACAATGACTGTGATTTCATTTTTGGACTTGTTCTGCCTGTGAAACACGGCCTGGTCGACTGAACATAGGAAACCAAGAGAATTGAAAATGGAGGAGAGTTTCTGATACCAGCGACGACCAGACTATTTCTTCAGGTCTTCAGATGTGAGGTGGTTTGTCAGTTCGGAAAAAGGCGGTGGCGTGGGAATGCTAAATGGAAAAAGAAAATTTTTGCAAATTTCAACTTCCCCCAACTTTGTGCCATGTCACAATCCGGAGTTGATATGGAGACAGGTTCCCTTCTGAATGTTGCTCTAGGAAAAATATTGGAACAAGATGTAAAAGGGCGTATTGTTGTCCAGGGTAAAATCTCAGAAGATAAGCTTCAAAACCCCAGGTAAGTTGAAACATGTTATTTCACTTTACAATTTTCACTTCACATTCTATTAATATTTTTAGAATAAGGGCTCAAGCCCGTTTGGAAAATCCATCTCTCATTAGTGTGGGAAAAAATGGAGGTGCAATAACGCTGCTTATTAATGCGGAAGTGGATCACTGCACCGCTGTTATTGCTGCGGCCTTCTTAAATCCAAGTAAGCTAAAAATTGAAATTGGAAATTATTCTGATCTCTTGGCTTTAGAGTCAGTTGATTGGGATTATGTCAGGTTTTCCGAAGCATTGAAGAAAGTTCAGGAATCTGGGAAATATTACACCAGGAAAGAATTAGGATTGATTACTTTGCTGACAACTGTTGTTGATAAGTATGGGAAAATATTTATATGGTATCTTCCCAGCCTCCTACTTCCCCATCGAGTGATGCGTCCCACAGTATCTGTTCAGAATTTCTTGTTCCTGATAGCTTTGTGGTTAGGAGGAGTTAAATAATAGCATTGCATATATCAAAAAGGAATTATGCAAAACAAATAATGAAATATCAACAAGCTGGTGGTTAAAGGGCTTTACTGGCAATACAAATGCAAAGTTTGGTGCAGGCAAGCTATCCCTATCAATAGAAACTCTTTGTGTGGGGAAAAAGGTGTCACCGGGTAAAGAGTTTGATAGCGGGAGTTCTGATTTGATCACGGATTGATTGCATCACTGATGCCCCTGAGCATCTGATGGACCTTTGGAGGCTGTGTCGCAGTTGAATCAGACGTCACAGCCTCGTCTGATTGATGTACTATAGTGGTTTTGATGGTGGCTTGATGTCTTGTACGTGTTTGTAAATAGCTGTACTTGTAGTAGTATTTAAGGAGTGTCAACTTGACCCTGTAGCGGCAAGTTGAGTCTCCTGTCTCAATACCATCTTGTTGTCCTCCTTCCATTCAAAGAGAGGCCTTAGAGTTGCAGCTCATAGGCGGATACTCTCTGCTCCAAAGCATTCTAAGTTGCAATAGGACTTAGCTCTTCTCTTATGCCCAACACAACGACGCAGAAACCGAACTACATCTTCTGTCAATATCTGAACCCAGCTCTAGCCCACAACGGAGGGCCCTGCACTTGCTTTGAGATAAAGCAAGTAGTCAGACAGTAGAGATCTAGTGTCGTGTCCCTACCGGCGGTGACAAAAGGCATGTATACACATTATTTGTGATCAGGAAATCCTACTTACAATATCTGAAATTAGTGGCTTGAAGATCCAATTGTTTCCTCATCAACTATTGGTATTAAATCTATTCAAGATTGGCTTCAATTCATTGGCCCAGTTGAGCAGCTATTAAATGCTGTTCTACAAATAGTACATCTGAAAATGTACGATGCAATCAGCCAGACAACATCCTTACTTCTTGAAAATCTGACAAAGTCCTTGCCATTGTGGCCAACACTATATCCTGGCATGGATGTCATTGCCAACCGGCTCACACCTTATCATCGTGATGATGGTGGGGCAAATTCGTTCTATAATTACTTGGTTAGCTTTGGCCAGGATCATAATGCCCACCTCTGGATTGAGGAAGTATGTAGAGAGTTTGTATACCAGCCTGAAACAAGTGTATTGTTTTCAGGCACAGCTTTGTCTCACTCAGTTCCTTCTTGGTCTGGATCTGGGGAAAGGGTTGCAATAGCTCACTATGCAAAAGATATTATAATGGACAGGGTAGGGGTGGATAGACCTGAATTGCCAACTCAATTGCAATGGTGGTCCAAATTTGGTGATGGAAGGAAGTAGGTTAGAAATGATATAGATTATATATAGTGGTGATTGACACACTCTTAGACAAATAGCAATACACTAGCACTTGACCTGTGCTATGCATGGTTAGAAATGCTAAGGCTGGTGGTTGCTTTGTTATTTGAGATAAACCCTCGCCCAGCTGCCAACTTGGAACACCACACAGAAACTATTTGCCCCAGCCCACTCGCACACACTTAGCCTGCAGAGTCACGGTGCTGTCCACTATTGCTTATGTCATGGAAATGAAGCTCCGAATGGTTGCGACAGGATGTCAACAAAGCAGAGGGACAGTCGCTAAGAACTAGTATGGGGTGAGAGAGAAGGCTGTCAGCCATTGTGGCTGGCCTGGATGGGCCTAGATGGTAACTTGCACCTGTCCGAAATTCTGCACTGATTGCCGACATGTTAATTGGCACCTCACCCACATGTTGATTGGCGAGATGTTAATTGGCAGCTCACCGCATGTTAATTGCCGACATGTTTATTGGCAGCTCATCGTATGTTGATTGCTAATGTGTTTATTGGCAGCTCACCGCGTGTTGATTGCCAATATGTTAATATGTTAATCAGCAGCTTCTCTTCCTTCTTGCAGTATAATAGTTTATTCAGCTGCCCATTAAGCTTCCTTACTTACCGGTAGTTTTATTGTGTTTCGTGTACTTATTGTATTAGCCATATTAGCTACTGATGATCACTGCTGATCAGGCACACTCATATCATGTATAAGTACTACATCCTGTACGTTTTTACACTTTAGTTTCTACTAGTCTGTGCTTGGGCAAGTATCTATCTATCTACTACGTGGTTTCTACTAACTAGTCTGTGCTTAGCTGCCAACACTCTCTGTCACCCACTATGCTTCAACAATTTCAATATTTAGTGCTCATCCAACAATGACCCACACCCCTCAAAATGCCAAGACAGCCAAAATAATTAAATACAAATCCAAAGCTAAAAAGGGATCTATGGTTGTCCTTGCCCCTATAAAGACCAGGAGGGGAAAAGTCATTTATTGTGAGGTAGATGCTGCATCCTATTACAGCGCATCTAATGAGGGAGGCAAATCACCAAAAAAGCCATCTGCAACCACATCCCGCTCTATGACAGCTATTCTTGCTTCACCAGATGATACATTTCAGAAGTCTTCTTGCTTAAATGAGCAGGAACCTCATGTATCAAGAATTACAAAGGTAAGATTGACACTTGTAAATTGTGATTAAGGCCTAACAAGAAGTAGTCTCAAAATGATTTTCTCTTGGAATGGATACCTTGGAGGACTACCTATCTTTCTATTATCTTAGATTCTGAAGCTCCAGGACAACTGCAAGACAAATGTATTCTCTGTCTTCAAGCTGACAGTGTCATTTGTTGCCTTTCATGCATTGGGTAGCATGGATGGTGTCATACCTGTACTATCAAAGCTCACCTTTCTCTCCCATTTCATAGGCTTCAGAGGTGGAATGGTCGGTTCTATGAAGTTATATTTCTTCAGAACCTGAGTTTCACACTGAACCTCAGACATAATGGAGATGTTTGTCCTTTGAGTGTGGGTGAAAGGGACCATAGTGATCAAATAACTGTGGTGGACTCAGCAGGAATCTTTGTTCACTCTGTGAAATGGTGTAGATGCAATGGGGGCCGTGATGAAGACAAACATCTGCAGCTCCTTCAGCATTGTCTTTTTCCCTCAACTACTTTGAGGCCTCAGACAGCCTTTACGTTCGATGTTTTGGACAAGTTTCTTATAGATTCCCTGAAATGCAAAACCTCAGCATTTAGCTTCTATTCAAAACTCAGAATACTAACCAATAATGCATTTCCTGATACCCTCCCTGTAAGTTTTTAGATTTTATAATGATGGAAGCTAATACTATAGTATTAGGATCGCTATCGTGAATTAATGAGAGTGTCCAGAACTTGGAGAGACCTTTCCAATTGGAAAAGGGCTGGGTTCGGTCACGATTCTCAGAATGACCCTGGAAAGGGAGAATTAGCTGTCTTTTGTCCTGCATGTCCTCAGCCAGGAATCAATTTGCCTGAGAATTGGGCTGAGCAGTATGATAGGTTAGTACACTTTTAATGCTCCATTCTTCAAGTGGCTAAATAACAAATTGTAGCACTATCTCATTGCACTATGTGGTGGATGGAAACTTTACTGCCCAACATATGAAAATACGTAGGCCTAAGAATGATGTACCTCTCTCAGATGGATTGGCATATATGGTGGCCAATAAGCCCTATCAAAAGCATATTGCCCAGGCTGCAAATAATGAAGAGGTATATTTTATTGGACCTAGACAGCATGACTTGCATATTTATATGCCACTGCATCTTTCAGAGATCAACGTGCCAGAACCATAGCTGTAGGGATAATCACGGGCCACCCCGGGGTTTTTCTAAGCGACCCGTACCCGCCCACCGGCGCTACCTGTGCCCCGCGTCAAGGGTATGGGTTTCCTGCTCTCAGGGTACGGGATCCCGCATGATAAGGGTACGGGGGTTGCCCGTGGGTTTGTAGTTTATCACACTGTTGGTGTCATATTCACTTTCATTTGGATCAATACAAGTGCTACTGCTATGAGTACAACAAACACGACAAATGACAGGCACACTATACACAAGTCACACACAGACATGGACAACGCGTCGACACATGTGCTACAATACTACTGCCTACTGCTACGAGCCTACAGAGACACAGACAACACATCGACGCGAATGGGAATTGAGACTTGAGATGGCTAAAAGTCTGGAGTAGGGGCCCCACGTAGATCACGGACGACAATGGGTAACTCAAGGTGTTGAGGGACTTGAGGCACGTCAATGAGAGGGTCGAGTTGTCGTGTAGGCCATCGTGGGGGATTCGTGGCCAACCCAATATATACGTTCTAGAGGAAATAAGAACCAAGTTGAGGATCAGCGGACCAACACATGACATAGATGGGGTGGTCTGCTTACAGTTGGTTCTTGGCCTGGATCACAACTGTCATGTCTACAGCAAGATCTCTGGCCTCGGGATCCAAATCCATTGGCCCATATGATGCTTCTAATACCACCAGACCTTCAAAGGACGCGTGGACATGCCTTCCTTGTTCTTTTCTGCATGTGTATGTTTCCGGGCCGTCTCTCTCAGAAGCAATGTCATTTCCTCAATCTCGCGATGTATATTTGACCTTTCTTCCAGAAGTTCCTTGGCGCGCGCGATGGTAGAACCTAACGAAGTTCAACATACAACCCAAGGTGGTCATAGATAGATGCCTTACTCCACTCGCTCCTCGCCCTGACGGGGCTTTAGTATGAAGTGGTATGCCAACATGAACACAGCAGAGGGAAGTGTGGCGACCAGAAAAGCCAACGTAGTATCACTGTTCTCGCTAAGGACGATCGGCAGTACTAGTTGCTGACTGAGGTAGGAAAAACTACGCTTGCTATCATACACTGAAGAGACGGAAAATAAACAAACTCACATACTTTAACGTTAGTTCCACACCCGCGGCGTCGAGGATTCTACAAGACCGCACGCCGGTACCAAAACCCGTCCAGGACCCTAATTTTGTGTGTGATTCTTCTCCGTCGGTATCAAAGCGGTCACTTCCAAGACTGAATCTGTGAGGCGAGACAAAGTTGACTGAGAAGTACGGTTGGTTTCCAGTGTGGTAGGAAGTTCACCGTTGGTAGTCGATAAAAGCTTCTCTGGGCTGAGTGAGAGGGGGCGGAGGCTTTGACCAGCAGGGCGGTGACACTGCTGACGCGGACGAGAAGGGGTCGGAGATGGAGGAATGGCAGGAGATGTATCTGGTGAAGAAGAGGGTGACGAAGGTCAAGTGAGGCACTGGCAGACTCATGACCACTAATGAGACCGAGTGCTGCAACTGCTTTGCTTGAAAGCGATGACTCCTTGACCAAGAATCAGTCTTGATGATCAGATCGATCAGAGCTTGGGGAGGTGCATCGATGAGAATGTAGGAGTAAGAGCAAGGATCGGCTCGGTCAGGGAACACAGGAAATAAGGAAAGGAAAAGAAACACATACGGTTGGATGGGGGTTGCGTTGAGGGAGAAAAGAGAGATGAATAAAGAGGAAGAAGAGGGAGGGCGTCCTAGGATGACTTGAGGAGAGATGGATGATAAGGGGCCGCATGGCCTCTGGGACGGCAACTTGAGAGACGGCAACTTGAGATCTTGGACTTAAAGATTGGAGCCCGAATGCCTCAGTGCATCACAGAATGCACCGAGAAAGTCGCAGTGCGGGACGGGAGAACGAAACGGAGGTGGAGAGGATGCGAGGACAGCTATAGAGCTGTAAATGAAGGCTGCGGCAACTTGCAGCGCCGTGACTTGGGCACTTGGCAGCGGATTAGGTGGAATCGGTGAAGATCGGTGGAGATCGGGGTCAACCCGTGCATGCCCGCTGGCAAATAAACAGACCCGTAGCAGGCTGGGCCAACCCTCGCTGCAGGCGTGGGTTGGTCGTGGGTTGGATTTTGCAACCCACACCCGCACCCGGAGCAACCCGGCCCGCCAACCCACGCGGGTCGCTCAACCCGTGATTTTCCCTAGTCTCACGCAGAACTGTTTTAGATAATGTACACATATATCTAAGTGATACACTAAGCGACATATGTCGACATACGTTACAGTGTAATCTAGGAATGATGTGAGGGATCTATCAGACAAGCACATTGATGGGCTCGACATAGTACTCTGTATTGACTTAGATGCAGGACCTCGTACAGTGTCCCCAACTGAAATCAATATAAGTGTGGCCCTGTACATATGAAATGTATCACGCGTCTTTATGAATGTCAATTTTTTTTCCTTGTCTCTTTCACTTCCCTAAATACATCCACATACACCCCAACAAAAAAACAACCATGTCTTCAGCTCCCTTTTCCTTTCAGCCAGTGTGAGAAAATACCACCTTCTCCTTTGGCAGGGCTAATGCTAGTATTCCTTCAACTCTAGGAGATTTCTCGTTCTCATCTGGTACGACTGGATCAAGCCCTGTTACACCACTGGAGGCATCTTTCTTTCCTCCAGATTTATCATTCCATGGCAGCCAGTCTTTTCAAACTTCACCAGAATCTGGGGGGAATGACTCTAACACCGCATATACTCTGCTTCTGCAACGCTATCAAGAAATTGAAATTGAATATTATAGAGAAAAAAAGGATCACAATTCTCTGAAGTAAGTACTCTAATTATCCTACTCTTAACCAATATCTGATGTTTATAGAGCAACACATGATAGACTAGTCAAGGCACACAACACACTGATGACCGCCTTTGTCCAGAAATCGCACGTGGGTGATCATGTATCCAATCTTGCAGTACCTGAATCGCATCTCTCCGAGCCCAAGGAACCATGACCATTGGAACATGGTAAAAACACCTGGGCCATGTCGAGATCGGATTACCCTGAAGTGAAATACTGGACGAAATGGAATTGGGTCAATAGAGTGGCCAATGACGACTCTGAAACTCAGCCTGGTCCTAGAGGAGGATTGCGGTATGCCAAGGGGGAAAATGTCATGACCAAGTACATTGAATATTTGGATGGGAAGCTGGTGAATGGTGCATTAGCGTCTAATATCCGGGAGCACGCGAGATCGATCTAGAGGACCCTCTATGATCGAGGCCTGGCTCCGACAACATGGGGCAGCGCATCTAGGAAGATTGAGAATCTGTATTGTACCAATATAGAGAAAGAATGGCCCATTCTCCAATATTGCGACAGTCACTGGAAGGTGAAGCACTTGGCAACCTCAATTTATTCGCAATGGTACAACACGTATTACAAAGCCCAGATCAAACTTAAGGCCAAGAAGAATCAGAAGAGGAAAGAATGCGACGATAATAATTTGCAGACAACAAAGAAGTTGAAGACAGCATTCGAGGATACGCTCAACCGTAATCAGATCGATGGCAACAATGACACAGAGATCTCGACATACCCCCCTATAAAGGATGCAAGGGGTTCTGAACACGAGCAAGCTATCCAAGAGGTTGTCAGTGCCCATACTTCGAGGCCCAAAGCCAGACTGCTGAGGAACCCACTGTAAGTCCTTTTTTTCTGAATTGGCTTGCTAATATTCTCTTCCACAGCATGAGTGTCTTTGACCAGTCCAATGAAAGTCCATTTTGAGTACTCGACACCATGCCAGACAAGGTATCGCCTATACCAACTGCGCATCCCACTGAAACCCAGACTTTATTCCCTACACTTGCCAGTGACACCAACACCCCCGATCACATTACAGACATCTCCGGTACTATGGCCACAGGTCCAACTGCACATCCCACTGATACCCAGACTCAATGTCCTATGTCTGCTGATGATACCACCCCTGATCACATTACAGACATCATTGATGCTACAGCCATGGGTTCATCAATAGACAGATCAGGCTCTTCTACCACCGACCATCCCCTTCGTCAGTCAACCACCACAGATGGGAGCATTTCTCCAACAGCAGCACCCATCACTCCAGTGGCAGGCACCATGATGTCTTCTCCCTCAGATTATAGAGGTGGTCCTAGCACATCCTCTGTGCCTACCACCACCGATCCAAACAGTGTCCATGTCCCGGCACTTCTCCAGAAGAGATATTGACACACAAACAGGATGCAGCCCAATAAAGTTGGACTGAATACAGTGAGGTATACCCCTTTCTCATATATCAGTGACCATTGCTCATTCTTATCTCAGAAATTTCGCTGCTATTGATTGGTGTAAATTGCACCCCAAAGAAACTGAAGGGGAGTTCAACATTTGGTGGCACTTGCTGGAAAAGAAAGGCGACGCATACAAGGCTAGTACTCAATCGCACCAGCACATGTATCTCACTCACTCTTGAATCTCTAGGAGTATAAGAAGAAAAAAAGCCAGGCAAGCAAGGAAGCTCGTGAAGCCCACAAGGTAAGTACAAGCACTTGTCTGTGAACGAGTGCATTTACATATTCACAAACATCAATACCCTAGGCAAATGGACTTCCGCCCAGAAAGGCCCCTCACAATGTCAATAGATGCATTCATATTCCTCCCGATGCATCCCTCCCCTGGCCCCTTCCCTCCATTACGTTTATGCATTGTGTTTTCAAAAAACGCATGTTCAAAAAACACATCGCACATTCAAAATTAAGACGGAGGACACAGACCCGATTTGATTCAATGTGATTAGAAAAAAACTAGATAAGAATAAAACAATACCTCTATATGTAATTCAATACAATTCGATACCATTCGATGAAATAAAATGTATTATGATCACACTATATCAAATGAGATCGAATCAGATAAATGGTTTGATAAGATTATTTAATGTTTGTTTAAATTCTTTCTCGCGTGATATAATTTGATTTTAATCTAAGGAAGTCCAGTTTTTCAAATCAGATCAATCCATATCAAAGGTTTGATATGGCTTGATCTGGTTCGATTTGCTTCATGCCACTTTTTGCTGGGGATCATAGACTTATTGATACTATATTTTTTACTGCTTGTCATAACTTGTAAGCAAGCAAAATAGATATCAGAAAGTCCATACATATGAGTATAGCTTGCAGACTTTAAGTGGCAGATCTTGCCTTATAATAAGGCTGTCTTAAGCAGATTCAATATCAGTGAAAAAGTCCAAGAGGTTAAAAGCTGTGTTCATATTAACTGGCTCATTGAGAGCACCAGCTTGTTGGGGACCCATGCCCTGAGGCTTTAGCTCAGGTAAGGGATTTGAAAAATCAGATATGTCAGATATCTCGTTGTTATCATCTATCTCTTGAAAGCTACCACTAGTGACTGTGTCAAGTTGGGTGGTAGCTGCCTAGAATAACTGATAAAACTCAAGACTCAAGATATGTAGAGGGCCCAGGAAAGTTACCTCTGATTGGGTTTGAGATGGGCCAGGACTTGCATTTGAGTGACAAGAATCCTTGACCATAGCATAAATAGAAAGCAAAGAATTGGTGAGAATAAGGGTTTTTGAGAAATGGGAAATTCAAGAAAAATAGGAAATTGACAGAATGGGGGATTTGTGTTCTTAAACCCCAAAGAGTGATGTATTGTTTGTGGTCCAAGGCTTGTGCTACCCATGAGCACTCCATGAAAAAGCACTAAAGCAACCAAATAGATTACGTCCATAACATTAATATTGAACATGGTCTGTTAGCAAGCATTCAGTTGGGGTGATGACTTAAAATCAAAATGTGGTCTTGGTGCTAAGTTAGATGGGTGAGCTATAAGCATGTAAGCAGTGAAGATTCATGTAATTTATGGCCTAGGGTAGGCTTGGCTTGTCATACTAAATAATAGCATATGGTACAAAACAAACACAAGAAATACAAATATGAGAGATGAAGCATAGTACCACTACTAATGGTGCCACTTGTGCAATGACTCTGACTTGATATATTCATTTAAAGGCCTCAACCATTTCCTGCTGCTGCAGTATGACATATCTTTGGATGGCAACAATTGCATGGAAATAGCCTTGTCATCTTTGGGCCACTTGTACTTGTCATTTGACCCATTACTTGACTTGGCATTAGACTCGTTACTTGACGACTTGGCATTGAACTCATCAAATGACTTGTCATTGGACTTGTTGCTTGACTCACCAAGAATGCAGTCAACTGTCTCGAGCATTCTGTTGTGGATTGATTTATCTTGTTTATGACCAATGAGATGGTCGATACTCTATTATGGACTCTTCTTCTTCTTTACATATCATTTACCAACCAATTTCTTCCATTTCTTCACCAACCTGAGAAGGGGTTTATTGTTGGGAATTCAAAAACCGTTGATATGCCTGACTTACCCTGTACGTGTAGAAATGAGTCTAGGAGCTCCTGGGTCTGCTGGGTGATTCCAAACCTAACAATACTAAAAGGGAGACTCGCCAATATTGCTGCTAATGTACCACCACTGCGCCCCGCCGCTGACTGGTCTCAATTGACCAGTGTAATCCACTGGATGATCTCCTTGAGAGTTCTGCTGTATGCCACTCATTGGGCCATTGTTTCGCTGTGTATTTATCGATATGGACAAAGATGAGAAGGAAAGGGAGGGGGAAAGGAATGCTGATTCGACCTGGATAGTGTAAGGCGACACTCGATGTCTCTCTATACTTCTCTGCCCTTTTTAGATACATGAAATCTACTTTATATACTAAGTCCTATGCCGCACAGACCTCCTCCTATTCTCACCGTCGCAGGTGGAATCTTGCTGCTTCGATTCATTACCACCGGTCCATCTGCGCTGTGCCATCTTCCTGGTAATCCGCCGAGTCTTGTCCTTGTCGAGTTACAGCTTTGCCCGCGAGTGAGCTGTTGCCGTGAGAGAACTGCATCAGTGGTTGACTTGGTTACAAGTCCCTTCGAGTTCTGCACTTGTTGGTATTTCGCCGCATGGCGGGTCTCGCCGCCGCCACTCGTAGTTGGAGTTCTTTGCCTTGTATCTTGTATGTTGTGGTTATGGCCATGCCCCTTTGGACTGCTGTGACTGGTGAGTTTCAGAGATCTGTCCGGCACTCGTGGCCGCTGACTTCCTCTCCTCACACCTCCAACTGGTCCACCGCTTTCCGCCGCCACTGCCACCGCTTCCACACGCACATACGAGTACCTCGTGCATCACCGTCCAGCAAGACTGAGGATACCAGCCAATTCATCTTCACATTGCCTCCCAAGTTCCCAACTACCCTCAGATTCATTGTATTGACGATAAAGGATGAGGATTCCTCTGCATTCCAGTCAATTCCTACTCATGTCACAATTATTCACATAAGAACCCAGAAAAACAATTCCACATTATGAATGGCCGTCTGGCATTTGGCAGGGTGCTTGACAAGGTCTCTGGCCATAAACTGCCAGGTTTCCTGGCAAAAAGATATCTCAGGAGTCGGGAATACTGTATCGTGTAATCCACCTACAGTGTGCACATTCCAGCATGGAAGTCTCTGTCCATTGACATTAATGTCCTTGGAGAGATCCCAATTGATAAGAATTCCACCAGAAATACTTAATTTATCGTGTTTGATAATCATGATGTTTCCCAGACTAATGTCCCAATGGAGAATCCCAGAGGCATAAGCCTCTTTGTGAGCTATAATGTAAGTTAGGCTATGTAGACAAACTGTTTAAAATAGTCACACCTCTCAGAGCAGTGCGCATTGCATTTACGAACTCACAAATACTTTTGAAGTCCTTCAGCTTCATTCCAATAGTTCCCAGAACAATTCGGTAGTGCCAATAGACATCAAATTAATGTTTGATGTCAGCACTGGCAGTCCCAACATTGGAAATGAGTCTAATGACTGCCTTAGTCTGAGATTGGTAAAAGGTATTGGTGCCAACATCACCAGCTGACAATAAAAAAGAAATGTTGGAAACCTAATGGTTATGGAGCCTACGATAGACCTTTCCTTCTGGTTTAATGTCATTATAAATAACACGCCAAGAGTCCTTGATAAGGACACAATACTGATGGCTGACATCCAGCACAATTGACATTCAAGTCTACCAACCTACTAGTAACTTCTGTTGAACTTGTGGGCTAGGGATAACATACTGGTTGCTTGACTGATCACCTAATATGGTTATAGCTAGAAAAGACTGCACATCTTGTAATTCATTGATGGTATTTTTGGCAAGCTTAATTTCATTCTGGGTGGCTGGACCAATAGTAGTATCATGGCCACAAGCTTTATAATCTGCGATGTTGTAGTGGATGAAAAAGTCGAGAAGGTGTAGTTTCATATTGAAGGCTATAGGGTCAGTGACGACTGCACCACCATGGTCCTATCAAATGAGTCTTGCAAAATCTTTTAGCATGAGAACCAAGAATAAATGTATGCGATACTGAACACTGAGTATTGACATAGCATATGTTGTAATTTGGCCTAGATTGCCTTATCTACTATAATATAAAGTGTCTAATTGGAAATGCTGACACATAAGATGGGGGGATAAATCTCAAAGACAACTTTGAATCTGATGAGTCATAATTGATTACACAACTTAATTGGCTGTGGACAATTTCTTCCTTTTTTTTTCATAAGGTCCACTGTGGAAGACCCATACTGCCAGTATGGGTCTGCCCATCTATCCCGCTATACAAATCATGCATCCAACCTCAGCTTTAATTTGGTTTGACCTCCATACCCTGATGTGCAAGCCCCCCCATGTGCGCAGCACGTGACCGTGTGGAGCACCTAGGTGTGGCAGTGCCGCACCCATGCAGAGCATGGGTCCGCCTAGTGATAGCATAAAGTTGGAGCTATTGTGTCTGGAAGTATTATGTGGAGTATCAACAGAAAATAGGTCTTCCTATTTCATCTTGATGAAAAAATCCACGTGGATGATGTCGAATTTATTTGTTTTCTTTTGTATATGCCAAGCAATCGGGCTTCACAAGATCCCCTTTGTTGGATGTGTTGATTATAACTAAGTTTGAGACATGCCCAAAAATGACTTCTATCTGCAAAGGTACAATTAGAGTTATTAGACCAAAGAAAAGCTGCAGCAGGCAATGTGGGTCAAAACTCACAAATGGGTCATATCATGTTTTTTTCACTTTGAGAGTTAAATGGAACAGAGCTAAACATTCTCTGCTTGAATCTATTCAACCAGATATCATAGGAGAAATCTGAGAATTGAGGTAGGAAACAATCTAAAAAAACTTGCATGAGCATCAGACCAACAACAAATTGGGTGATTTCATCTTTGAAACATTGCAAACATACATCTTATACATCTTTAATTTTGGGAAGTGAATGAAATTTGTTAGTAATACTACTTAGTAGATGTATGGGAGTTCCATGCGAAGGTGGTAGAGCAGCTGAGGAGGGGGGAGGCATGGAGTGAGGAGGCACAAGGAAGGACATGATGCAAACAAAGAGCTGGCTTGTGCTGGTTTTTCTTGAGTCAACTAAAAAGGGTGGCTTGGTAATATGCGGCATGGCTTGACTAGTGTTTTAGCTGACTTCAAACACTAGCTTTAGCCAAAGCTGCTGAAACACTACTCTTGCCTTTGTTCTTGTTCTTGCCCTCGTTCTCTTCCTTGCCCTTGCCCTCACTCTCACCCTTGCCCTTGCCCTCACACTTACTCTTGCCCTTATTCTCACCCTTATTCTCACCGTTGCCGTTGCTATTGTTCTTATCCTTGTTCTCACCCTCATCCTTACCCTTGTCCTCATCCTCATTCTCATCCTTGCCCTCACCCTCACTCTCACCCTCACCCTCACCCTTACTTTTGCCCTCGTGGCCTTATCCCACCCTCATTCTCGCTGTTGCCGTTGCCATCATCCTGGTCCTTGTTCTTGTCCCACCATCATCCTTGTCCTCACCCTTGCCCTCATGGATGCGCACGCTGTCATCTAGACTTATTCTCATCCTTATGGATGCACCCTCACCTTCTTATCCCAGGGGCACATTCTCCACCATGTATCTTAGGAACACCCTCCCCTCTCATCCTCATCTCTGGGGCATGCCCTTGGGCCTCTGTCATGCATCAGTAAACCCTGGAAAATGTCATAGAGCTGTAGTAAGCTATAGCAAGCCATAGATACTATAGTTACTATAGTGTTATTGTGCCATAGACTAATAGAGGTGGTAGACTTCATAGAAAATTATAGATGTTATAGTTACTAAAGTGTCCTATTGCCATAGACTGGTAGAGGTGGTAGACTCCATAGAGAATCATAGATGCTATAGTTACTAAAGTGCCCTATATGTTATAGACTTGTAGAGGCTGTAGATTTCATAGAGGGTCATAAAACTAATATTACATTACAAAAAAAGTCATATTATATAGATCAATAACTTGTGAATGGCTACACTTATCAAAATAGTGCCTTAAGTAATCTTTTAGCCATTAGTACATTCTATTTGTATAAATATTTTCGTGATTTTACCTAATTTATTTAAGCAGTTATTGTGCTTTCTTTTCTTAGCTGAGTGCAAATCAAAGTAGCTATTAAAATATGATTAAGCGCCTTAATATATGTTTGCCCAATTGGTGTAGTGGTCAAAAGCACTGCCGGGCATTTAACTAGGCAAGCTGTTGGTTCAAATCACCAAGTTGGCAAAATTTCCCAAGTTAAAATTTCTCAAAGTTAAGTAGATAAGATGGATAATAAATTAAGATAAGATAAAAATAATAAATAAGATAGTAAACAATAAATAATTTGATAAAAGTTAGATTAGATAATAGATAAGATAAAATAAGATAATAAATAATAGTAATAAAAATAAGAATAAGAATTTTTTTAATCATAACTAATAGTCTACATAGAACTACCATAGTACATGTCAACTATCATAGCGCTACATAGAACATAGACGTGTCTATGGGCTCTATGGGCTCTATGGACCTATCATAGTACTATATAGAACTATGTAGATGACCCAGGATTTACTGATGTGTGTCTCCACCCTCACCCATGTTGCATCCTTGTAGATGTGTTCTCATGCCTGCCATCGCCCTTGTCCTCTAAGCTTGCAGTAGGGTGAAGTTCACCCACCTGTGTATACACCTTATTAGAGTTCATAGACTACTTTATTGTTGTGATATGTAGTAATAATAAAACAGTTTGTTAGGAATGGAGAGAGATCTCCAAAGATAAGAGACCAGAGAAGGGACTAGACTCATTAGTTCTCCCTCGTTATAATATATATAGTCTATGGGACAGGGGCTCTGTACAACAGACTAAGGCAGGTGTCATTAGGAACCAACACCTTATTATGTCAGCAATAACTGCCATTTTTCTTTCCTTCTATCCCTCCTCAACAACACAGAAATTGGAGATTCTGACCCCACAGAGTAATAGACCAGAGCCCCCTTTATAGATCTGTAGGCTTAAATTTTTTTAAAAAATAGTATTGCTTCAGATGAATGAGAAATAATGTTTTTTGTTGTAAACCACTTTTCTAAGCTGTACGACTTAAATGGCACGATTTTGATTTTTTTGTGGTCAGCCTTTGAGACAGTCACATGATCAACATATGACTTGTGTGTGCTCTGTCTGCTTTGAAGAACCCCCCCAAAAAACCAATGCCACTAATGTGACAGGTACTGGGTGTGTAGGGAAAACCACAACACTACTCCTTAGGTCATCAGTCTGCAAGTAGGAGGGGGTGTGAGGTGTTTCTAGGTATCACACTGGTCTTCGCAGGGTGTGTAACTTGATATGGGTGCCCGTCTAGGTCCTATAAACATGCCCCTGAAGCCACTAAGGGTGCGCACAGGTGCAGTGACCTGGGTAAGGGAAATGGTGGACTACACTGAGTCCAAAGAGATTGTGAGTGTGGACTGCCTTGCACGCTCATGCATGCCTTGTAAATTTATATGTGGGGTCGCACTGGACCACTGAAGGTGTACCCAAAGTTGCTAAGGGTGCAGGAACATGTAGCGCTGTCGGGAATGTGAAGAAGAGCTGCACTGAGCTCTCTAAGATGAAAGGGAAAGGGAAACTTCTCTTCTGTCATGAGGTACAATAATTTGTGCTATTTAGGTAGGATCTAGGTTAGACTGATGCCCTGGTGCTCCGACACTCTTACTCTGATTGCTCTTAGGCCCAGTATACTGCAGATTTCCATGACCAGCTACATGCCCATTATATCACCATTTTCACATTTTCATATTGCATCTCATCTTGATGCCCTTGCTAGGTATGCAAATTGATTCGCATGCTTCATTTCAGCATATAATTAGGGTCTCACTGGAGCACAAGCTGTTTGGGCAAACCAAAAATATCATGGCCACTGCATGTTGCCACCAGAGCTTTTGGCAGAAATGCAGCAGTCTGTTGCAGAGTAGATTGATGACTATATAATTTTGAAAATATAGTACAGTTCTTGCCTCAAACTTGGTCTTTCTAATTGAAAATTTGAGACATTTACATAAGCTAAACCCTAGGGTTTAGAATTATATAATAGGGTGTTGGTTTCTGATGACACCTGCCTTACTACATAGGGCCACAGAGTCCAATAGAGGTCCATGAAGAGGGAACAGAGGTCAATCTCCAATACTCCCCTGTGATTTGTGTTGACTTAGAACAGACATACTGATTTATATTGTCTTTCCAGTGAAACTCAGGGATTTACAGAATGGGCGCATCAAAATCTTTCTGGCCAAAAACCCAGTGGAAAAAAAAAACATGGAAGGGAAAGCTATTGTCTGGTGTTTGATAGGCTATGTAATTTATTTGAGGTCCATATGTGAGTTGGTGATGATGCCAGGATTGCAGGTTTTGAATGTGAAGTTGGTCGCTGTTTTGACACAGTAATGACCAAATGCGGAGCATTATGGACAATTGATGAAGTGTAACAAGTGGAAAAATTGCCAAAAAGTTACAGGACACTGAGACAATTGGTGGTACAGATGTTCAGTTAAGATAGAAATGTGAATGGTAGAAGTGTGTATATGACAACTGCATTCAAAATATCAATATGGGGTTTCAAAATGAATTAAAATTTTGGTTTTATTGTAAGGCTTGCTTGTATGTGACAAAAAATGCCCAAGTATAATTTGCAGTTTTTGGGGTAGTTTGCATATGATGGAGATTAGCCTGATAGTAGTTTTCAGGGGTGTCTGCATTGGATGCAGAACACCTTGGTTACAAATTTGTTTTCAGAATTGTCTATATACAACACAAAACACCTCAGGTATAGTGGAGTCGTCTGTGTGAAACATAAAACATTTCAGATTTGATGGTGTGAAGGAGAGCGGTAAGATACATATATTTTTTACTTTTTTTTATCTTGTACTTCTTACTTTCCCCTTGTTATTATTTCCTCACTTTAATTTATAGTATTGTATCTATGTGTAAGTGTACTCATTAGTTCTATAGTTTTGCTGTCTATCCTCTGTAGTAGTGATGTGACAGGTATGGTACTGTAACCCCAATTAGGTTAAAGCTCCTATCTCAGTAGTATAGTAAGTGTTGCTGACCTTTCTGCTTTTCTATCTTGACCTCTTTGTCCTCCATCTTAGCTTGTTGTCCAAGGGCTGATAGCAGACCCAGAAAGTGTTCTAAGCCAAAGAACCAACCTCTCCAGTACAGTTGTCAAGTTCTACTCTTTTGGACGTCCTCAGATAGTACATCTCTTAGCCTCAGTGACACTCCAGCAGTACTCTTTACCCTCTCCAGCAGTCCTTAGTTTACAAACCCTCAGGAGCCCAGTAGGCTCATCCATCAGGTTTGCACTTGTGACAGATAGGATTGTCTGCATAGAACACAGAGCACAAAAGAATTCAGATATCAGGGTCATCTGCATATAGTGCATGATGCCTCAGGTAAAACTCAAGTGTCGGGGTCATCTGTGGACAGCACATGACTGATGTCTCAGATAAAAGTCAAGTATTGGAATTGTCTACGAACAGTGCAGAATGCCTTAGATACAGTTTGGTTATTGGAGTCATCTACATAGAGCACAGAATGCCTTAGATGTAATTTGGGTACCAGGGTTGTTTGCATACAGTGTAGAACACCTCAGGTATAATTCAGATATTGGGGTTGTCTGCATATAGTGCAAAACACCTCAGATATGATTTAAGTTTCTGGATTGTTTCAAAGAACACTCGAGATACAGTTTAGTGATCCAGGTTATTCATATATGCCCGGAATTTTATTTTATTATCGAGGGTTGTTTATGTAATATAGAGAACACCGTATAAGTGGGTTGTGCATGTACGATAGGGCACACTCAGTTGTGAGTGGGTTTGGGTTATGAGTGGGATGTATGTATATTTCAGAGAACACCTCAAGGAAGTACAGGTGATATATTTTGGTGGGTTGTTCGTATACAACAGGAACATGTGGTTACAAGTAGTTTTGGACTGTAAGTGGGTCATGTGTGTATGATAGGACATACCCAGGTTTTTGGGTACAGGTGGGCTGTCCTTTGCACAATGAGGGATGCCAGTGACAAGTGGGTCGTTGGTGTACGATGCTAAGGACGGGGCATGCTGGAGTATTCATGTATAGCCAGGTTACGAGTGGGTTATGAGTGAATAACGTTGCATGCCCAGTTTTAAGAAGGTTTTGGGTTGAGCATGGGCCATACACATCCAATGGAACACACTCTTGATGTTCACATAACAGTTATGTAAGATGTGGTGTGACTCAACAGTGTTACAGTAAGAGTGTGCAACGCGACAGTGAGATATGATGGTGATGGGTGATCATGGCCAGTATTGGCCATAACAAAGTAAGACGAGTCTGATATGAAGGTGTGAGTGACAAGAACTTATTCAGTTGATAGATGTTGTGGTTAGATGGGATGATGCTAGATAGGTTGTATACTTAAGTTTGTATGCAAAAAAAAAAAAAAAAACATTTGCAATGTTTGTAAGGTACGTTGAATGATGTTGACAACACTGGCAAGCAAAGCACCGACAGTGATAGCATTGGACTTCGCCTACATGGCCTTTGGATGTTGTATAAACATCTATGGGTGGATGTGTTAAAATGGTTTATTTTCGGACCAAAAAGTTGTAAAGGGTAATTGAGGCTGTTAGCAAGCAGTCAGAGTTGGTTGGTTAATATGGTCAATGGTCGATGTGACACACTGCTTGGTCATTGACAGGGGTATCGTATTATGAATGGTTTCTTGGCATATGGCATGTATAGACATGCAATTAGACATTGGTGTGTGGGGTAAGTTATATAAGATCGAAGTGAAGTCAGTTTGAGATGGGATATGCTAGATTAAAGGGCAACACAGGTTATCGGAACAATGACAAATGAACATGTTAGACATCCAAAAGGTTATTGGGCAGTGAAACTGAAGTTCTGAGGGCTTTTTTGCACTAGATAGGGCCCATAACCTATTAGGAATGGAGGGAGATCCCTGGAGATGAGGGACTAGAGAAGGGACTAAACTCATCAGTCCTCTCTCGCCATAATATATATAGTCTATGGAACAGGGGCTCTGTACAACAGACTACTACATGGGGCCACAGGGTCCAATAGGGGTCCATGAAGAGGGAATAGAGGTCAACCTCCAACACAGTTATTCTTTGAAAAACAAACATAGGTGGGAATATCATACTACTTTAGGAAGGTAGGAAGTGATAATTAGTCATGTGACCTAGACAAATGTTGGGACACAAAAATACAAAACTGCACCATTTCATTTCCAGATGTCTAAAAATGATATCTTATGCAATATCAAATATTTTTGAAATTTCTAAAAATTGGCTGGATATTTTTGAATTTTTTTTTATACAAATTGAAGCTATGAACTATATCTACTATATATATAAACTAGAATTCATCATAATTGAAATGTTGTAGAGGAATTGCAAAGGGAGGAAGCATTGCAAAGTGCTTACATAAACTGTGCAGAAACTGAATGACCTCTACCTTAGTGGTTATGGTTCAAGGAGCCCCCTGCACATTATTACACATTGTTCTTCATTATATGTGCTACAGTACATTACAAAGGAACTACATAGACACCTCTTGTAAGGTCCATTAAATTATTCATATACAGTATTATTACCTACCCAAAAAGATCTAACCAGAAAGTGCTCAGATCTATTATAAAACTGCATTTTGCAACTCTGGATAGGTTTGCAACCCACAAAACATGATAGTAATATAGAAGTATGTAAAGACTAATCCCATCCATCATCCAAACTTCCTGTCCACCCCCCCTTGTCTCTTATACCAATTGTGCCTCCTAGCTTGCCCTTAGCTTTCGACTTGCGTCCATTAAGTTCCTTGTACATCTCCCGCATTTCTATCTTACCCGGCTTTTCAACCGCTTCGGCTTCAAGACGCCAACGCTCCTCTCGGATTTCCCGAGGGGTCAGATGTCCAGATGTTGCAGGTGAAGCATGCCCCGAACGGGACCGGACTGGGCCGAGAGGCGGCGAGCGATTTGTGAGCATTTGTGCATACATGACCGACTTGTAACTTCTCGTTAATGTGACAGCGAAAATGTTCAAATTATACCGCACCCAATTCTGCTTTGATTCACGCTTCGTCCATTTTCCTTGAGGCACGCTTGTGTCGTAAAAATTCTCCTTTCTATAATGTTGAAACCAAACTGGATGGGCCCAGGGCTATGTCAGACGAGGGAGAGTTGCGGACGCGAAGCTATACACACCATAATTTAAGGTCTGACTCTTGCGCCATTTCCGAGAGACACGTGTACATCGAGAGAGGTCACCGATACCCAATAAAGTGAATATCCGCTGAGATATCTCAGTCGGGAATACCCTGAGGGGATCGGTAGATTGTTTGGTGGATGCTGCAAGTGCAAGTCTATGGGTGAGACGGCCAGGTGCACCGCGAGATGGTGATGAGGGCCGCGTTGATGGACGAGAACGAGAAGGTGTTCCTGGAGGTGAAAACTAGGTATCTTAAGAGGTATTGTGGCCCAACAGAAATACAGGGTGAAACGCACGACGTTGACCAGCTCATCATCTGAATCATCGTCCTTGTCGTGGACGAGAGCATCGAGACGCTCGTGAGCTGAATGCTTCAAAACACCTTGAAGGAGATTTGAAATCATCGCTGTGATGTCGAGTAGAGGTGAATTGTTCGACAATGGTTTCTGAGTCACGATCCTGACATCATCATCTGGCAGAATCGATGTTGATGCTTACATGATGCGCTATGGAAGTCACATTCCGCTTCTAATCGTTATCCTATCATCGCCTCTTTCATCATCTCATTCAAGTTTCAGGTACCCACTCACATGGACACCCGGGCAAGCAAGAGCTCTGCCGTCGTCGGCCTTCCTGAAGTTTATATGCCCCCCCATTCCAAGGATACCATCACGGATTCCCCACTGGCACGTCCCGGCACAACCCTCAAGAATGGCAGATTCCAGCTGTGGGAGCTTGAGCTCCTTGAATCGTCTGAGGTTCGCCGCAAGTCTACCGTGGCACAGTTATGCACGTGTTACCGTGCTAAAATTCAATTTATTCTGACTCTCACCTCTCAGATTTCCTCGATTACTACTTCCAACTTCTAGGCTATATCAGTGCTCGCAAAGAGCGTCGGGCAAAATTCGATGAAGATACAGCCTCACGTAACCTCACTTCTTTGGACTACAGTAGAGAGTTCAAGTCTTATTGTGGACGTGAGCGTGTACTTTTGCGGAGAAGGCGCGCAAAGTTGCGAGTGGAGCAATTCCATATTATAGCCCAAGTCGGACAGGGCGGATATGGTGAGGTGTATTTGGCACGCAAGCAGGAGACTGGCGAGGTATGCGCTCTAAAAAAATTGCGCA
>QLOU01008819.1:0-32956 GCA_003313715.1 Russula abietina | reverse complement strand
AAAAAAGCCAAAGAAAATAAAAAAAAAAAAAGAAAAGAAAAGGAATGTGATGTTTGTGTTGTTGTCGTTCTCTCTCTCTCTTCGTTCTTTTGCAGTTTTGGAGTACGCGGTGTGGTACTATCTGATGACACTTGCGGCGTGCCTCAGCATGGACGGGCCACATTTTGTTTCACACATTAGCCTGAGTTGGGTCCAAGTTGCGGGTACTGTATTTGTCTATTTGATGTCGGATGAGAATGGCGAGCCAGACAGGAACACCGCAGCATCGCACCACCGATCGATCGAGTCGAGAGGGTTGTGGAGGTAGGCACTGCACAGTAACAGTATAGTACTAACTTAGAATACTGTACTGTTAAAATGAGGTGATGTGGAAGCCGTGCATGCAGTACACAAGGCAGTACAGGTGCATCGCCGCCCGCGCCGAGCCAGGCCGTACGTAGTAAATTATAAACGCGTGACCTTCGCTTTGGGCTTTGGGATCAGAGTCGGCGTTGGCTCTCACTTCACGGTCAAGCCAGCCAAAAAAGAGGCTCCAAAATTTCAAATGATTGGATCAGTACGGCATAGAGTATTACGGTAGTCAGTAGATGAGATCAGGTGCCTGAGCTGAGTGCGGCCGGGCCCAGTGGGTTTGTGGCTCGTTTATGTATAAGGCCTTAGATGAGATCTATTGGTAGTCTTTAAAGGATTAATCTATTTGATAAAGTCTGGCTAGAGCCCGATTAGTATGTGATCATCAGATGATCACATACTACAAACGTATAGTAATGTAACATTGTATTATCGCGAAAAAAAAGATAAATTGACCATCATTTTACCTGGCCGGGAAAAGCAAGCAAAAGGGCTGTTCCTGGCGAAGAATCATAGTACAGTAGTCCCGCCAGTGGCCAGTAGGAGGAGCTCCCAGGCCTGATGTGAGCCACATTCCACGTGTCGCGGAAACTCTGAATTCCCACACAAACGTATCTACTATATCAACCCATCATCATCAACCCGTTGACATTGACGTTGACGACCCTATTTACGAATCACTAATTGTTTCTCGAGCATCCAATAAAGATAATAAGAAAAACTTGGTGATGTGTGCGCTCTAGATAAAGGTATGTCACCAGACCCGGGGGTATCAATAAAAAAAAACAGCAACAAGAGTGAAAAGTGAAAAGTAATGGTGGGTTTTTAAGCGTGGGGTTTGTGAAATTTGAGCCGAGGAGGGGTAGCTGCCAAGCGTGTCACCGTCGTAATTATAATGGTCGTTACTTTGTCGTGATCCGATCCATACGTATCCTGGACGGGAGATCTCGCATGCAATTGCAAGTCGTCGCTGGCTGTGAGGGCCCATCGATCTTTCCGCACGCATATAGGTCTTCTTTTTCAGCGCACCATGCAAGCAGGCACTACCTGCACCTGCATCTGCGCGAATCCCCCTTCTCTTCATTTTATGAATCGAACCATCCAGCACGCGCTATCTCCTCTCCCAAACCGTCCCAAGTTCTTCGGCGCGCCTTGCGTCCAGCCAGTTCCGTGGCGAACCTATGCAGTCCAAACCAGTTAGCCAAAACTTTTGAACACGCTCGACCGTCGAGGAAGGGAAAGGGGACCCAGCAGCAGCGGCATCAAGTGACACAACTTACCTTAAACATTCATCCAACTTCCATCGCCCACCTTCACTCCGCGATGCCTCCGCCGCGCCAGAGCCAGATTGTCCAGGCGCGTATGGCGCACCAGGCAAAAGCCGTTTGCTGAGGGCGAATATCATCCCAGCGATGAACGCGTCCTGCGCCCCAATATCCTCCGCGCGCTGAGTCTGCGATTGCGTATTTTGTGGTTGCGGTTGCGGTTGTTGCGTCTGTGTCTGCGGTGTCGTCTGCTGCGGACCCGGATGCCCAGACTGTTGTCCTCGCACTTGCGCCGATGTTGTACTCGGACCATGCGCCGCCCGCGATCCATTACTCGAATCCCCCGCAATCTCAGTGCCATCCGAATCATCGCCAGAGTCGTCCGCGTGCGGTTCAGCCTCTTCACTCACAACCGCAGAAACGGAATGAGAAAGGTCGGAGCGACCGGATAGCTGTCTTAGCTGAGATGCAGAATAGGCGCTACTTCCATGACTACTGTCGTGACCTGCTGCCCAAAATCCACTCCCGCTGCGCACGCTTTGTGCTTCTACTACACCGTTGTGCGTGCGGACGTGGCGTAATGCGGATGGGGTGGTCGGGGTGATTGAGGAGGAGGACGTGTCGGCTACGGGTGCGGGCGGTGCAGTCCACCCAGAGGATTGGAAATACTCCCGTGTCGGGACGGAGAGCGCTGCCGCGCCATCGGCGCCCCAGTAGGCGACAAGTAGGGCGTGAGGCGGCGCGAGACGCGTAAGCGCGAGCAAGAATGCACGAGGTGCGCTGGCATATGCGGGGGATTGTGCTTGGGCGTAGTGTCGATTGAGAAAGATTACGTCGGCGTGGGGGATTAGCTGCTCGAGTGTGGACCATTTCGTCAGGAGGGAGCTATGAAAAAAAAAATTGAAAAAGGTGCGCACTGCCTCGATTCCTTGCTTTGCGCGACGACCGACGTCTACACTGAATACACATTGTGAACGCCAGCGACGCTCACGCGCAAGACCATCCAGTCCTTGAATATTGTTCAACGTTGTCTTTACGGAACGCCCTTCAAAATGGATCCAGTCGAATGGGGCGCTAATTGTTGGCGATAGTGGGGGCGAGGAAAGCGGTGGAGACGCCAGGGGTAACTCTGGAGAGGGATAGTGCTCAGGGACGAGCAAAGGCCCCAGAAGGGAGACAAATTCCTCGTGAGGAATGTCTGGAAGCGGATTATGGTTGATAACTGACTGGTTATTCGAGTCGCCTGAAACACAAGATATCAGTTTCCCTCTCATCGCGCACGGGGAGCGGGACACTTACCAGCGTGAAGAACCCAAGCAGCCGGAACACCGGCACCTTCCCAGACTTTGCAATACCGCGTGCTGACGCCTTCAGCTTCAAGCTCACGCGCAACTGCACGGGCTTCCTGTGCGCCGCCCAGACTTGCAACCAACCAGCACTTATCCACGTGTAGCTGAGAGAGGACGGAGAGGACGGCAGGTGCGCTGCCTCCGCGACTACGCGCATATTCGTGGGCGCGTACGGTCTGTGTTGGGCCTGGGTGTGTGGGGAGGGAGAGCGTGTGGGTTAGGAAAAGTGTTCCTGCAGCGACGACGCGTAGAGAACGCGTGGAGGGCGAGAAAGACGGTGTCGGGGAAGGACGAAGACGAGACATGAAAAGCGGTAAGCAGCAGCCTTCACTCTGTATCGATGGTCTCGACGGCGACGGCAACTCGGCCTCCGGCCAGCACACCTCCTCTTCCTCGGCAATCGGCGCCAATTTTAGCATCTGCGGGCCGATAGCCTGCTATGTCTGTTCAAGGTCGACTTTGAGTCTGTCCAATGTAAGGGCCATTTACTCAGCCTCTTACACTGTTTTTTTGCAGTGGAGATTTTGTCAAAGGGACTGTGGGTATTGAGCTAGCCTTATTTAGCGATACAACCGACGGTTACGACCGGCATGTTTGTGGGAAAAGCAGGGGCAGGTTTGGAGAAGTCTTCGAGGTCGATGGCAACCGTAGCCAACGAACGTGGAAAAGGTACGATTTCAGTCCATATGCCATTGTTGATGGGACGAAACAGTGTCAACGATTTCTTTACAGATATTTGAAGGATGAGTCGATGAGTGTAGATAACCGCGGAATTCGACATAAGTTTACGCGTTCTATCATGTAACGTAGTTAAGGCTATAATGGGAGAAACCCAGGTACGAGGAAGGAGGATGGAAATTACAAGTCACAGTACACGACTTGTTGTTGTGAGTAACTGAGTATTAGTAGGTCTGTACTGCTGGGCTTGTGTTCCGACGGGGGTCGATAAATGGGGTAAATACGATGCCGGCATCATCGCTCGCAGCGAAAATATGCGAGCTTCAGCTCGGATAATACCAGCTTCTTTGCGTGATTTTCCGTCACGCAACTGCAGAAAGCGAGAGACCCAGACTTCCGGTCTTCGCATTGTTGAGGAACCAAGAAGGTTCATGCCACTGTTTCATGGTACTTCCATTCTGATGATAAAACCACGCGCATATGCACCCTTGAAGTTAAGAGCAAACCTTCCCTAAAGTTGACGAAATCGGTAGGGCCGAGAAGTCTGCGTAAAAGGAAAATTCTCGGTTGGCACTGCATGCCATTCAAGGTGTCAGGTGAGCAGCGAGTTCAGCCAGGGACGAGCAGGCGGTGCGAGAAAACATCTCAGACGCTGCGACGCAGCATTGAGAAAAGAGACGGGAGGAGAAAGGGGCTTCACATCTTGATACAAGGACAGGGACAAGACGCGGATGGCCAAACGGATGGCACCGTTATAAACATCAAAGACAAGCCAGAACGAAATCGAAAATGAGTCATTAGAGTAATCGGTGTTTGCATACGGTGGTCAACAACAGATGCCAGTGAGGTGGAACAAGTGACGAGTCACGGCCAGAGGTCGAGGAGAGAAGTGGGCCTTCAATTCGCATGGAGGGGGCATTGAAGTCTGCATAAATGTCCTGGAATTTTAGAAGAAGTATGGGAGACGGAGAGAATGGATGAAGTGAGTCATGCCGTGCGGGCCTGAGCGAGAGTGATTGACTTGACCTGGGGTCTCCTCAACAATTACTGATCCACGCTCAAACTTGGATACGTTCATCTGGCACGGTCACTATCGAAACCTGAGTCCCATCAATCCCGACCTGGTGAAATAAACGTCGGGTGCGGGAAACGTTCTCGTTACTATTATATATCACCACACTGGCATCAGCTAGGACGGCGGCCCACTCACACAAATATTAGTACTGCGAGTAGCAGATGCTGCCAGTGAGTGACTCACTACTCACTGCCACTGGCAGTGCATGCCATCTGGCTCTACTATAAACCTCTTGGCCTTGAAATGACTTACAACAATCACCAGTTTCGCGCCTTATCTGGCCGGGTCTGGCCGGACACTTTCCCAGGCCCAGTGATCCCCTTCTACATCGAGGCAGTTCCTCGTGTTCTCACGAACCCCCATATCATCCTCTCAGCTCGAAAAAAATCTCTTCACTCCTATTTTCGCCGTCTTTATGTCTAATTCTCACCCCATAAACACTGCCTCCTCCTCATCCAATTTCCAAATCATCTTCAACAACGCCTTGAGGACATATGAAAGGCGCACGAAGAACGACCTACTTGCCCATCCCCTCGCCGCCGAGCTCCAAGACTGCGACTCCCCCACAAAAATTCTCGCTGTCCTTCACCAGCAGGTACAAGCACTGGATCAGTCGCGGAGCGGCGATGACCGATGGATCAAGTGGCTCGATCCCACCGTGAATGTCCTCTATATCTTGTCTGCGACCCTAGGAGAGGGCATCAGCCTGGTAAGTCTCGAAACATGAACTCATCTGAGATCTGCAGTCTCACATTTACTTGACAGGTATTCTCACCTAGCAAGGTGATATTTGTCGGAGTCGGCGTTCTCCTTTCAGTACGAATTTTTCTAATCACATGCGCGAGTCATCTTATAACTGATTGTACATCTGTCAGGCAGCAAAGGATATTCAGAAAAACCACGAAACACTGATTGAGATCTTTGGGCGAATTGAATGTTTTTTCCGACGCTTAGAAGTCTACACGCAAGTTCCGCCAATGACAGAAATGATAGACACGATTACTCAGGTAATGGTCGAAGTTCTGACGATTCTTGGGATCGCAACCAAGGAGATAAAGGAAGGCCGAATGAGTGAGTAGTTTGGTATGACTGTGTCTTCCGTGACTGAAGGATATTCAGAAAGGTATGGAAAGAGGCTGATCGGCAAGACTGATATGGAAGATGCGCTGAAGAGGCTAGATCGGCTGACACAGGAGGAAGCCTGGATGACGAATGCAGAGAATCTGAGGGCGACGCATGCCGTGGACGAGAGGGTGAGGGGAGATACGGAACGGGTCCTCTCTAAAGTGGCCGATGTCAACGACAATGTCGCCGAGGTCATTCGTGGTGTGTAAATCATCTTCCGACAATCCCAATATGTTTTTAACCCTGAACCACTCAGACGGAAGGGAAGCCAAACGTTTGTTATCTCCTAACCTTATCAGTCTTAGCTTAAATAGAGCTTCATGCATCATTTCAGAAAACCAATTGCGGGAGAATATCCACAAATGGCTCACCCCGCCGGATCCATCAACTAACCATAACATCGCGTGTGAAACCCATCACAAGAAAGCTGCAACATGGTTCTTCGAAGGAAACATTTATAAGGAATGGAAATCAAAAGGTTCCCTCTTGTGGATTTATGGAAAGCGTGCGCCCTGTCCTAAATTTCCATCCGATACTCCTCAATGACGTCTTAATGTTGTAGCCGGTTCGGGCAAGAGTATTCTTTGGTCTGTCGATCTTTTAGCTTCTAATCATCGTCGATTACTGATGTAGCTCGTCAGTTCCACGGTCATCGAAGACATCAAAGCACTATACGACGCCGGTCAAGCATCGATGGGGTACTTCTATTTCGACTTCCGGAACGCCAACAAACAATCCTTACGCGACCTACTCCCTTCCCTTCTCACACAGCTCTCTGCTCGCTCCAGCCCCCGCTGCGATATTCTATCCAAGCTTTATTCTGTTCACGATGACGGGAAGAATCAACCTAGTGACAGCGTTTTAACGAAATGCCTGGAGAATATGCTCTCTCTCCCACATCAGCTCCCCATTTACCTGATCGTGGATGCACTCGATGAGTCTCCAGTGACATCCGAGATTCCATCAGCTCGCGAGAAGGTCCTTCAGCTGTTGAAGGAACTTGTCGGCCTTGCTCTTCCAAATCTCCATATTTGTGTCACAAGCCGCCCCGAGATCGATATACGAAATGCCATTGAACCTCTGACCTCTCTCCGGGTGTCGCTTCACGATCAAACTGGACAAAAGGAAGATATTGCAGACTATGTTCGGTCGATCGTCTACTCGGATTCGGATACAAACATGAAGAGATGGAAGAAGGAAGACAAGGAAATTGTGGTAAAGACGCTTTCTGAACGAGCTGATGGCATGTATGTGAATCACTTTACGTCTATGATACATTTTTAAACTGTCGAGTAGGTTCCGCTGGACATTCTGTCAGTTGGTAGTCCTTAGGGACTGTCTCCCATCGAGTGTCCGGCATTTCCTGGATGAATTACCAGAATCCCTGGATGAGACGTACGAGCGTGTACTGAGGGAGATCAAGAAGCCGAATCGAGATCACGCTCGTCGTGTATTGCAATGCCTTGTTGTTGCGATCCGGCCACTCCGTGTCGACGAGCTTGCAGAAGTCCTCGCAATCGACTTTAATGATGCGGAGGGAATCCCGAAGTTGAACGCAAGTTGGCGATGGGAGGATCAAGAACGAGCGCTTTTGACGTCATGCTCCAGTTTAATTGCCATTGTCGGCACAGGTCGTTCCCGAGTGGTGCAGTTCTCACATTTTTCGGTGAAAGAATATTTGACCTCGGAACGGCTCGCCACTTCGATTCAAAATGTTTCACGATATCATATTACGTTTAAGACTGCGCATACGATCCTGGCGCAGGCTTGCGTGAGCGTTTTGCTACAGTCGGACGATCGCGCTGAACGGGACAATGTCGAGAAGAAGGCACCTCTGGCTGTATATGGAGCTGAATACTGGGTTCGTCATGCGCAGTTCGAGGATGTCGTGTCACGGATCAAAGGAGTGAAAGATCTTTTTGACCTCGACAAGCCATATTTTTCAGCTTGGCGCAGGTTACACGACATAGATATCCAGCCTCCCGACGGATCAGTGTTTTATTATTTCGCAAGAGATGAACGCGATGCAACCACACCCCTGTACTACGCCGCACTCTGTGGATTCGTGGATCTCGCTGAACAGTTGATAGCCAAGCATTTACAGCATGTTGGTGCTATTGGCGGTCGCTATAGCACACCAGCTGTGGCGGCATTAGCAGGGAGACACTTCGAACTGGCCCAGGTACTCCATCACAATAAATCATCCGTGGAACCACGGGGCAAGTACGAAAACACTCTGCTGCATCCTGCAGCCCATTGGGGTGATCTCGAAATGGTTCAGGTATTACTCGAGTACGGGTTGGACGTCAACGCACAGAATAAATATCACCACACGCCATTACACTTTGCATCACAAGATGGTCACCGCAATGATCCTAGAGTCGCTCGATTGTTGATCGCGCATGGCGCAGATCCAAATGCACAGAACAAGAATGGCTCTACGCCACTGCATCGTGCATCGGAACACGGGAGGATCGAGACAGTACGGTTACTAATCGAGCATGGAGTAAATGTAGAGATCAAGGATATGGAGGGCAGGACTCCATTAGACCTTGCGAGAAAGGAACAACACGAGGAGGTTATCAAATTACTGTCAGAGCACCTTGCTCACTGAGGGTACATTGTACCATGTTGTACAACTGGTGATCAATTTTAATGCTCTACCGCTATATGAGTTTACTATTTTGTGTTGATATAGCTGTGATGCCATTATGCTACAATTTATCGTACTGTGTCGCGTATATACGGTTGCGAAGCTTGTATTCTACCAGGCAGGCACCAGTTTCAATCCAAGGGTGGTTGACTTGACCTGGGGTCCCCTCAACAATGTAATGCTGATCCACACACAAACTTGGATACGCTGCCTCTGCGTAGCCTGCTTGTTGTGGTATTGTACAGTAGAAAGCGTTCTGCTATGTACTGTATATCGCACACTCACTCGCCTAGCTACGTGGGAAAGCCAAGTTGAATCTAAACGTCCTTCTTGCCGTGCGCTAGGATACCAGAGGAAAATCAATTTGTGGGAAGTTCGAGACGTCACGACAAGTCAAATATACACTCCATACTAACGGCCGTCACCGCGTCGCACACTGGCAGGCACAAGCTCCCAAAAACAACACATGCGCCGGGCGGACACTGTTTGAGTTTCCCCTAGTTCTGTTGTTGTCCTAGTCCTCATTTGCTCTGAGTCTCAGGTCGTCCACTCCAATGCGAACGACGACCCCACCTTTTCATTATCGTCGAGCATTTTCTTCTCTTCCGTAGTAGCGTGGGCCCCACGCGGGTCAGTCACATCTGCATGCCCGTCGACTGACGCGTTAACCTGGTAAGGTAGCCTCCAAGGCCCGGGCCTTGTAAAGTCATAGCACGATCGACCACCGATGGCCACCCTCCCCATCCACGTCCTTGTCTCCGTGGATTATGGGCTCACAAGAGGATTGCGCTCTACCGAACAGCATGAATGATGGGTGGGGCACTGGCATCAGCCAGTAGGCAAGTAAGGCAACGATGTTCACTTACAGGATGAGGGTATACAGTATGCAATTCACCGAGCTGTGAGTAATGAGAAAATCCGTACGCTCTCCGCGGATGAGATGACCTACGGGAGAGAGCGAGGAGCCTAGTGGTTTGTGATCCGGTACTTGTACTATACATATAGTCAAGGTTCAGGTTCACAGCAAGTTTGACTTGACAGCAAGAAGCAAAACAAAAGAGTTATTCGCTCCTTCGCTCCAGATCACGTGACTTGAGTGTTCCACTGACTACTGTACGTTGCATTTTTCACTGAACAACGTTTCAATCAACCTTCTTCGTCTCGTCCGCCGCCAGCAATTCTCTCAACCACGTCTCCCATATCCGACGCGTTACGCCGAAACTCTGGATACAGGACTCCAGATGAGCCGCGTGAATGCCGTGCTTTTAATCTCCGGTCTGTAAGCCATCCTTCCCTTTCTTTTCTTCTCCCACCTTTCCTTTTACTTCCCCTGCCGGCCCTTCAAGTTTCAAGACTCGTTTCGGCTGCAGAGTCGACCGGTAAAGACTCGGACTACTGGAAGAGCCGAAACGAGGATGAGCAATGAGTGCAAAGCCGACCGCGAACGGGAATTCGTCGAGGAATGCCAGTGCAGGTTCTGACCATTGTCCCCACAACTACAACTGAAGGGGTCTGTCGTGGTGCATGCGAGGCCGCCAAAGCGAGTTTCAGAAGGGGCCGGACTGAGGCGAAAAGGAAGCAACACGAGCACGGTGCGTTCATATAGCTTTTTTTTAAAATTTCACGTTCCATTTCGTTGTCCATGGGTGGTCCAAACGCAGACGCGTAGCGTCTGATAGTATGGGGTGTGGCCTTGGTGGCCGGAAGGAGCGGGGCGCCGTCTTGCTGTCCTTTTACCACATCCCTATTCCGCCGCCCACCTGCGGCTTTGTACTTACTCAGATCTCCCCCTTCAATTACACCCTCCCACCGCTCCTTTCAATCAATACACTGTCATTAATCCTCCACAAACGAGCTAAGCCCACAAGCAGCGCCAGAAACGCACGAGTCGCAGGTACATCACTCTTTACCTCCAATCTTCACCGCCAACAGAACAGCGAAAAATCACCGCCATCTCTAAGCAGTATTTTCACAACCAGCGGGTCGGTTGTGACTACCACTTCACGGATCGTTGCACCGAGCGCGAGAGCCCTACCGCCCACGTAGCTCACCTCTCCGGCTGGACCCACGGGCTTCATCTGACGCTATGACACGGTGCTCCGCACCTACCCCGGGACCCAGTAACCACACTCAGCACACCCCCTTCAGCACGTAGCATGGCACCCAATCGTATTACGAGCCCTCACGCTAACTACTAGCCCTCTACTCGACTTGTTCCCAGGTGCCAAGACTATTTGCAACAGTGGACAACATAGGCGACGCACACAGAAGGGATGGTATATTGTCCTGATAGCTTGATAGACCGCGACGCCGACTTGAACGCACAAGGCAGGAAGAAAACTGCTGAACGACGCTGCATTTTGTGCGTAATAAAGGGTACCTCGACATCATGATCACGGACCTGCTCGTCGATTGTGGCGCAAATGTTGACATGTTGACATGTTGACAACTGGGATGACAAGCAGGTGACTTCCTTGAGCCTGCCATCGTGGTTTGGGTACCACGCTTCCTGATCGAGTAGGGCGCAGCCGTGCCTGCCGCGAATAAGGAAGTCATTGATCCAGATACAGTACCGTATGGACAATTCCGATTCGGGATCTAGGAACGGGAAACTCGACTTTCAGATCGATTGGTCCGAGTCGCAGATACCCGGTGAATATCGTCTTGGCTCTACTGTAACTTATAGGCCTCTTGGCCTCGTAATGACTTCAAATTTCAATTTCAATTCTTCGTATAAACAGTTTTGCGCGCTTATCTTCCGGGTCTTGCCGGACAGTTTCCCAGGGCCCAGTTATTCCTGTACGCGAGCCAGTCGTGTTCTCAGCCAACCACAAACAATTGAAGGCTCCTCACACTACTCCTGCAGCCTTTATGTCAAACTCTCACCCCAACACCACCGCCTCCTCATCCAATTTCCAACCCATCTTTAATAATGCCTTGAAAGAATATGAAAAGCGTACTAAGAAGGATCTAGACAAAAAAAGGGCCCGGGAGGCGTTGCACGACCCTTTATATATGACCACTCCAATGACTGCTGAGAGGGTGCACGAGTGCCAGATGTGACAATAGAGACCACATGGTGGAGTCCTCACGGCCTCACGGAACGAACTGGTACGAGGATGGGCGCCAGAATAAAGAGCCGGTGACTCGCTTTAAGCCCGCCAATCGTGGTTTGGGCAGCGCCCCATAATCACTTCAACTTTCGTTATCACAAGTTTGGCGCGCTTATCTTTCGGGCCTGGCCGGATAGTTTCCCAGGGCATAGTGATCATTTCCTGTAACCTCGTGTTTTCAGCGTTGTGACTATCCCCCATCATCCTCAGCCTAAGCACAAACAAAGCCTCACCCCTACTCCTTCCGCCCTTATGTCTAACTCTCGCCCCGTCACCACCGACTCCTCCTCATCCAATTTCGAAATCATATTCAACGGCGCCTTGAAAGCCTATGAAAAGCGTACCAAGAAGGATTTACTTGTCCATCCCCTCGCCGCAGAGCTCCAAGACTGCAACTCTCCCACAAAAATACTCGCTGTTCTTCACCGGCAGGTACAGGCGCTGGATCAGTCGCTGAGTAGCGATGATCGATGGACAAAGTGGCTCGATCCCACTGTGAATGTCCTCTATGTGCTATCTGAGACCCTAGGAGAGGGTATCAGCCTGGTAAGCCTCGAATAGTAACTCATCTGAGATCTGCAGTCTCACATTTACTCGACAGGTATTCTCACCTAGCAAGGTGATATTTGTCGGAGTCGGGGTTCTCCTTTCAGTACGATTTTTTCTCAATCACATGCACGGGCCATCTTAACACTGATTGTACATCCGTCAGGCAGCAAAGGATATTCAGAAAAGCCCTGAAACACTGATTGAGATCTTTGGGCGCATTGAATGTTTTATTCGACGCTTAGAAATCTACACGCAAGTTCCGTCAACGACAGAAATGATAGACACGATTACTCAGGTAATGGTGGAAGTTCTGACGATTCTTGGGATCGCGACCAAGGAGATAAAGCAAAGCCGAATGAGTGAGTAGTTTGGTATAACTGTGTTTTCCATGACTGAAGGATATTCAGAAAGGTACGGAAAGAGGCTGATCGGCAAGACTGATATGGAAGATGCGCTGAAGAGGCTAGACCGGCTGACACAGGAGGAAGCCTGGATGACGAATGCGGAAAATCTGAGGGCTACGCATGTTGTGGACGAGAGGGTGAGGGAAGGTATGAAACAGGTGCTTTCTAAATTGGCCGATGTCAACGACAATGTCGCCGAGGTCATTCGTGCCAGTGGTGTGTAAATCATCTTTAGATGATCCCGATATAATTTTGACCCCGAACCACTCAGGCGGAAGGGAAACCAAACGTTCGTTGTCTCCTAACCTTATCAATTTTGGCTTAAATAGAGCTTCATGCATCATTTCAGAAAACCAATTGCGGGAGAACATCCACAAATGGCTCACCCCGCCGGATCCATCAACTAACCATAATATTGCGTGTGGTACCCATCACAAGAAAGCTGCAACCTGGTTCTTCGAAGGAAATATTTATAAGGAATGGAAATCGAAAGGTTCCCTCTTGTGGATTCACGGAAAGCGTGCGCTCTCTCCCAAATTTCCATCCGATATTCCCTAATGACGTCTTAATGTTGTAGCCGGCTCGGGCAAGACTATTCTTTGGTCTGTCAATCTTTTAGCTTCTAATCATCGTCGATTACTAATGTTGCTCATTAGTTCCACTGTCATCGAAGATATTAAAGCCCTATGTGATGCCGATCAAGCATCTATGGGGTACTTCTATTTCGACTTCCGAAACGCCAACAAACAATCATTGCGCGACCTACTCCCTTCCCTTCTCACACAACTTTCTGCTCGCTCCAGCCCCCGTTGCGACATTCTATCCAAGCTTTATTCTGCTCACGATAACGGAAAGAATCAGCCTAGTGACAACGTTTTAACGAAATGCCTGGAGGATATGCTCTCTCTCCCCGATCAGCTCCCCATCTACCTGATCATGGATGCAATCGATGAGTCTCCAGTAACATCTGAGATCCCATCAGCTCGCGAGAGGGTGCTCCAGCTTCTTAAGGCACTTGTCGGCCTTGGCCTTCCAAATCTCCATATTTGTGTCACGAGCCGCCCCGAGATCGATATACGAAATGCCATCGAGCCTCTAACCTCTCTCCGCGTGTCACTTCACGATCAAACTGGACAAAAGGAAGATATTGCAGACTATGTTCGGTCTATCGTCTACTCGGATTCGGATACAAACATGAAGAGATGGAAGGACGAAGACAAGGAAATTGTGGTCAAGACACTCTCTGAACGGGCTGACGGAATGTATGTGAATCACTTTACGTCTGATACATTTTCTAACTGTCGAGTAGGTTCCGCTGGACATTCTGTCAGTTGGTAGTCCTTAGGGACTGTCTTCCGTCAAGCGTCCGTCGTTTTCTGGATGAATTACCAGAATCCCTGGATGAGACGTACGAGCGTGTACTGAGGGAGATCAAGAAGCCGAATCGAGATCACGCACGGCGTCTATTGCAATGCCTTGTTGTTGCGATCCGGCCACTCCGCGTCGAGGAGCTTGCAGAAGTTCTCGCGATCGACTTCAATGATCCGGAGGGAATCCCAAAGTTAAACGCAAATTGGCGGTGGGAGGATCAAGAACGAGCGCTTTTGACGTCATGCTCGAGTTTAATCACCATCGTCGACACGGGTGATTCCCGAGTGGTTCAGTTCTCACATTTTTCGGTCAAAGAATATTTGATCTCGAAACGGCTCGCCACTTCGATTCAAAATGTTTCACGATATCATATTACGCTTAAGACGGCGCATACGATCCTGGCACAGGCTTGCGTGAGCGTTTTGCTACAGTTGGACGACCACGATGAACGGGACGATGTCGAGAAGAAGGCGCCTATCGCGCCTATGGCTGTATACGCTGCTGAATACTGGGTGCATCATGCCCAGTTCGAGGATGTCGCGTCATGCATCAAAGGGATGGAAGATCTTTTTGACGTGGACAAGCCATATTTTACGGCCTGGCGCAAGTTGCACGACATAGATATCCGTCCTCCCCATTCGGTCTTTAGTCAATTCGTACACAAGAAATCCAGAAACACACCCCTATACTACGCTGCGCTCTGTGGATTCGCCAATCTTGTGGAACAGTTGATAGCCAAGTATCCGCAGCATGTGAATGCTATTGGCGGTTTCTATGGAACACCAGCTGTGGCGGCATTAGCAGGGAGACACTTCGAACTGGCCCAGGTACTTCATCGTAATAAATCATCCGTGGAACCGCGGGGCTTTATCGAGAACACTCCGCTGCATTCTGCAGCCTTTTACGGGGAGGACCTCGAAATGATTCAGGTATTACTCGAGTACGGCGTGGATGTCAACTCCAAGAATCGCTTTGGCAATACTCCGCTATACTATGCATCACTCCTTGGTCGTCGCAGTGCACCCAGAGTCGTTCAATTATTGATCGCGCACGGCGCAGATCCAAATTTACAGGACAACTTTGGCGTTACGCCACTGCATTTTGCTTCAAAAAAGGGGAAGACCACGATGGTACGCCTACTAATCGAGCATGGAGCAAATGTAGAGGTGAAGGATGACGAGGGGCAGACTCCATTGGACGTTGCGACACGTAACCAACGCAAGGGTGTTATCAAATTACTGTCAGAGCACCTTTCCAAGTGAGGTTACACTGTACCATATAGTACAAGTATTTTAATGCGCTAATGGTATGAATCCGTATGATAAGAATCCAGTATTTCGTGTGTGTTGCTGTACTGTAGCTGCGATGCTATATGCGACAAAATATGTCACGGTGCGGCTGCGCTTGTGTTGAGAGATTTGTGCCTTGCGAGCTCTGGGCACCAGTTTCGATTCCAGAGTGGTTGACTTGACCTGGGGTCTCTTTCAGTTAGCAGCGCTGACTCGGATCCATGCACACGTTGCCTCTGCTTGGCCTGCTTGGTGTGATAAAAATGGGTATCGTATATTAAAAACTAGTAAACAGCGTCCCGCTGTGTATCGCACACTCACTCGCCTAGCTACGTGGGAAAACCAACTTGTGCCTATATACGTCCTTTCCGTTCGCCACGATATTGGTGGTTTGTGCGTGAAACGTCTCACGACAAAATATACACGCACGCCAACTGCCGCCACTGTCACGGTACTGGGCACAAGCTCAAAAGCTCAAAAGAGCTCAAAAGGTCATTCATGGTCTTGACTGCGAAAACATGAGCCAGGCCGAAACACTGTCCCTAGTTCAATTGTTGTCCGCAATTTGCTCTGAGTCCGAGTCTCAGGTCGTCCGCCCCAATGCGAGCGACTCCATCATCGCATCATCATCGAGCATTTTCATCTCATCTGTAGTAGCGCGGACCCAACGCGGGTCAATCCAATCTCAGGCTGCCAGCGCACGCCCGCTGACTGAGACGCTAATCGGGTAACCCCCAAAAGCCTCAGACCTCGGGCCTCGTAAAGTCATAGCACGATCGAGCACTGACAGTCATCCTTTCTGCCCACATCGTAATCTCAGCAGGAGGATCGTGCTCAGGCTGGGGTATCTAGTGTTCGGTAGTACCGAACAACAGGTGTCAGTGGAAACTGGCATCAGCTTGGCAACGACGTCCCCACTCGCATAAATACGGTATATGCAACTCACCGAGCTGTGAGTGATGAGGAAATACATACGCTCTCCGTGGATGAGATAACCTGCAGGAGAGAGACAGTAGCACAATAATCTATCATCCTGTACTTGACTGTACTGTACGTGTGGTCAAGGTCTTGGTCAAGGTTCAGTGCGTTCTGGCGGCCAGGCCGCCGCATTCCATTGCTCTAGAACACGTGACTTTGAGTAATTCCCGTTTTCTTGGTCGCTCACCGTCAATTCTCCGTACACACGTTCAAGTTACTGCAAGCATTACTAGCGTTTTTTACCGAGCAATGTTTTGCCCAAACTTTGTCTCGCCTACAGCCGGCAATTCTCTCGACCGCCTCTCCAGCAGTCCAGCATCCGAACCTGGCGACGAATTACGCTGAAACTCTGGAGTCTGGAACTCCTGGGTCAACGTTGAGATGAGCCGCATGAATTGAATTCCGTGCCTTTAATCTTCGTCTTTTCAACCAACTATTCCTTTCTTCCTTATCCTGTCCTTTTATCTGTCTTCCCTGCTGGCGCTTCAGACTTTACGACTCGTTTCGGCTGCAGAGTCAACCAGTAGGGCTATCGGGAGAGCCGAAACAAGGACGAACAACAAATGCAATCCGACCGCGAACCCCGAGGAATGCAGAGGTATAGGAAGCACCACGAGCACGCTGCGTTCATATGGTTTTTTTCCCCACTTGGTTGTCCACTATTTACAACAACAAAAGGGCTCGGGAGGTGTTGCACGACCCTTTATATGACCACTCCACTCGGCAACGACTGGCTGCTGAGAGGGCGCACGAGGGCCAGATGACAATAGAGACCACATGCTGGAGTCCTCATAGACGAACTGGTACGATGATGGGTGCCAGAATGACAAGCAGGTGACTCGCTTTACAGTAAGCCTGCCAATCGTGGTTTGGGCACCTGATCGAGAGACAGCGCCTCATAATGCATAATCACTTCAACTTTCGTTATCACAAGTTTGGCGCGCTTATCTCTCGGGTCTGGCCGGATAGTTTCCCAGGGCCCAGTGATCATCATTTTTTCCTGTACACCTCGTGTTCTCAGCGTTGACGATCCCCCCATCATCCTCAGCCTAAGCACAAACAAAAGCCTCACTCCTACTCCTTCCGCCCTTATGTCTAACTCTCGCCCCTTCGCCACCGCCTCCTCCTCATCCAATTTCCAACTCATCTTCAACAACGCCTTGAAAGCCTACGAAAAGCGTACCAAGAACGATTTACTTGCCCATCCCCTCGCCGCCGAGCTCCAAGACTGCAACTCTCCCACAGAAATCCTTGCTGTTCTTCACCGGCAGGTACAGGCACTTGATCAGTCGCTGAGTAGCGATGATCGATGGACAAAGTGGCTCGATCCCACTGTGAATGTCCTCTATATGCTATCTGAGACCCTAGGAGAGGGTATCAGCCTGGTAAGCCTCGAAACGTGAACTCATGTGAGATCTGCAGTCTCACATTTACTCGACAGGTATTCTCACCTAGCAAGGTGATATTTGTCGGAGTCGGCGTTCTCCTTTCAGTACGAATTTTTCTCGATCACATGCGCGGGTCGTCTTAACACGGATTGTACATCCGTCAGGCAGCAAAGGATTTTCGGAAAAGCCACGAAACACTCGTTGAGATTTTTGGGCGCATTGAATGTTTTTTCCGTCGCTTAGAAATCTACACGCAAGTGCCGTCAACGACAGAAATGATAGACACGATTACTCAGGTAATGGTGGAAGTTCTGACGATTCTTGGGATTGCAACCAAGGAGATAAAGCAAGGTCAAATGAGTGAGTAATCTAGCATGAGTATGTCTCCCATGACTGAAGGATGTCCAGAAAAGTATTGGAAGAGGCTGATCGGCAAGACTGATATGGAAGACGCGCTGAAGAATCTAGACAGGCTGACACAAGAGGAAGCTCGCATGGCCATTGCTGAAAATCTGAGGGCGACGCACGCTGTAGATGATAGAGTGGCCAACGTCAATGACAAGGTCGTCGAGGTCATTCGTGGTATGTAAATTATCTTCCGTCGATACCATTATGTATTTAACCCTGAACTTCTCAGACATGAAACAAGTCGAGCGTTCGTCATCTCCTAACCTTATCTATCTTGACTATGGGGCCTTATGGATCATCTCAGAAAACCAGTTGCGGGATAGCATTTACAAATGGCTCTCCCCAACTGATCCGTCAACTAACCATAACATTGCGTGCGATACCCATCATAAGAAAACTGCAACGTGGTTCTTCGAAGGAAACATTTATAAGGAATGGAAATCGAAAGGTTCTGTCATGTGGATTCACGGAAAGCGTGCGTGTTGTCCCGATTTTTTTATCCGATACTCCCTGATGGCGTTTTGATACTGTAGCCGGCTCGGGCAAGAGTATTCTTTGGTCCGTCGGTCTTTAGCTCCCTCCACTTTGTATCACTGATGTCTCTTATCAGTTCCACGGTCATCGAAGATATTAAAGCCCTATGCGACGCCGGTCAAGCATTGATGGGATACTTTTATTTCGACTTCCGAAACGCCAACAAACAATCCTTGCACGACTTACTCCCTTCCCTTCTCACACAGCTTTCTTCTCGCTCCAGCCTCCGCTGCGACATTCTATCCAAACTTTATTCTGTTCATGATAACGGAAGCAATCAGCCTAGTGACAATGTTTTAACAAAATGCCTGGAGGATATGCTCTTGCTCCCTGATGAGCGCCCCATCTATCTGATCATGGACGCACTAGATGAGTCTCCAGTAACATCTGAGATTCCACCAGCTCGCGAGAGGGTGCTCCAGCTTCTTAAGGCACTTGTCGGCCTTGACCTTCCAAACCTTCATATTTGTGTCACAAGCCGCCCCGAGATCGATATACGAAATGCCATTGAACCTCTGACGTCTCTCCGGGTGTCGCTTCATGATCAAACTGGACAAAAGGAAGATATTGCGGACTATGTTCGGTCTATCGTCTACTCGGATTCGGATACAAACATGAAGAGGTGGAAGAAGGAAGACAAGGATATTGTGGTCAAGACGCTCTCCGAACGGGCTGACGGAATGTATGTGAATCACTTCATGTTTATGATACTTTTTCAAACCCTCAAGTAGGTTCCGCTGGACATTCTGTCAGTTGGTAGTCCTTAGGGACTGTCTTCCATCGAGTGTCCGGCATTTTCTGGATGAATTACCAGAATCACTGGATGAGACGTACGAGCGTGTACTGAGGGAGATCAAGAAGCCGAATCGAGATCACGCCCGACGTCTATTGCAATGCCTTGTTGTTGCGATCCGGCCACTCCGCGTCGAAGAGCTTGCAGAAGTTCTCGCGATCGACTTTGATGATGCGGAGGGAATCCCGAAGTTGAACGCAAGCTGGCGATGGGACGACCAAGAACGAGCACTTTTGACGTCATGCTCCAGTTTAATCTCCATTGTCGACACAGGTCGTTCCCGAGTGGTGCAGTTCTCACATTTTTCGGTGAAAGAATATTTGACATCGGAACGGATCGCCACTTCAAGTCCAGATGTCTCACGATATTATATTACGTTTGAGACTGGGCATACGATTTTAGCGCAGGCTTGCGTGAGCGGTTTGCTACAGTTGGATGACGACGATGAAGAGGACGACGTCGAGAAGAAGGCACCTCTGGCTGTATATGGAGCTGAATACTGGGTTCGTCATGCGCAGTTCGAGGATGTCGCCACGCGCATCAAAGGGATGGAAGATCTTTTTGACGTGGACAAGCCATATTTTTCGGCTTGGTGCGGGTTGCACGACATAGATATTGGACCTCCAGTGGAAACAACTTTTGTTCACTATGCAAATTCGAAATCCGGTTCCAACAAACCCCTGTATTATGCTGCACTGTGTGGATTTGCTAATATTGTGGAACAGTTGATCGCCAAGAATCCACAGCAAGTGAACGCTATTGGCGGCCACTATAACACAGCAGCTGTGGCAGCATTAGCAGGGAGACATTTCGAACTGGCCCGGCTACTTCATCGCAATAAATCATCCGTGGAACCGCGGGGCTGTTGCGGACAGACTCCGCTGCATGCTGCAGCCAATCGCGGGGATCTCGAAACGGTCCATGTATTACTAGAGTGTGGGGCAGACGCCAATTCACAGGATAGTAGTCGCTTGACCCCATTATACTGTGCATCTGAGAGTGGTCACGCCAGAGTCGCTCGATTGTTGATCGCGCACGGCGCGGATCCAAATGCACAGAGCAACAATGGCTTTAGGCCACTGCATCGCGCATCGTATTGCGGGAGGATCGAAGTAATACGCTTACTAATCGAACATGGAGCAAATGTGGAGGTGAAGGATAACTGGGGCAAGACTCCATTGGACGTTGCGACAGAGAAAGAACACAAGGAGATTATCAAATTACTGTCAGAGCACCTTACTAAGTGATGATACACTGTACCATGTACATCAGGGAAAACGTCCCGGAATAATTTTGCTAAATTAGCGACATTTATTCCTCGCTAGCGGTAATTATTAATTATCGCCCATTAGCTTATCGTTAGCTTATCGCTAGCTTACCCCCCATAATTTAGAGCATATTATCTTAATAAAGTACACTTATTTGCAATAAAAGAATGATATTCAATGATAACTACATGAAAATTACACGTCTCGGCCATGATACACATCCAGTACATGAGCATCGTCCGATGGCACAAAGTCTGACACCTATTGAAAGCAATTAGTCTCAGGTTCTAATGCACTTCATCGAATCATTGTTAATTGCCTGCGACCTTGGAGGCTGCTTGCGGCCAAGGTTGTAGGTCTTGTGGATTGCCGAACCAATCGGCTTCACTCTCTACCTCAGTAGCATCGACTTCATCTGAATCTGCGTCGAAGCAAGCAGTCACAGAGGTAGCATCGTTGTTAAGGTAGGGGGAGAAGGGGGTCTGCGTACGGCAGTGGTGGTGAGGGTGGCTGGGTTTCCAAATGGCGAGATGGGTGAGTGCCTGTGGTAAATACTGTCAATAGAAACCTGACACGCGTCATCTATTGGCAAGGCAGGGTCGGAGCTCGCGCTGTACTTTCCACAATGTGATCTTCACGCACCAGGGTAGTGTGATCACCGAGTGCATCAGCTGGGGCATGGACCAGGTAGGGGGAGACCGCGGGAGGAGCATTTACAGCCGGCATTCTGGAGGACGCCTTCCGAACATGTGATTAATGTAACAGGTGGATGCGTGGATCCAAAGGACATACATATACTGTAAACCCAGATCTTCAATTGCGCCACTTGTGCTGCTTGAGGAAGGCATGGAAGAGAGGACAGATGACATCAGAATGAAACACATACTGTACATGTGTTGGCGGCGGCGCCCTCAACGACAACTCCCACGAGCCACCCATTCGTAGACAGTTTCTACTTTGGCGCATGCATAACCTCCCCTATTCTTACACCTGAGTCGTGGACAAGTCCAGTACTGATGTGTCTGGAGCACTGAATTCATTGATCCCTGGTGAAGGGGAGAGGCACCGAGAGTGAGTTTGATTAAGTTGCCGCTTCCAGAAAGGTTAACAGATTTGAGACTCATCGAGTCGATAACCCTATAGCGGTCACATGCGCTGAGCTCGGTTAGTACGTAGGTTCGTACGCTCCCAGATCCACAACGTTCCCTTCGAACTCCTTCTTGGCCTTGCCCTCAGCGGCCTCGAAGGCAGCCCAGTCCAGGGTAAAGTTGGTGTCATCTTTGTCGACGCTGATGGCTACGGAGTGTTGCACGAACCCAATGTTGCGCTGGAGCTTGATGTCGGACCATTCGTTCTTGACTTGAACGTGGAAGGCCTCGAGACTGGCGACGGCTCGGTTCTCCTCGTTCAACTTGACCCGAATTTGCTCCAACTCCTCGTCCTCCGGGTCCTGCCCCCCCCCTCTCCTGCAGTCTGACGATCTCTCTAGCCCAATGATCTGCAGCGATGACGTGATCAGCAACGGCCTTGGTGATGTCGTCCAAGCCGCGCTGGAATCGACGCATGCCACAGACTCGAAAGTAAATCTTGGGTGCGCCTCCTTTGTGCTCGTAATTCTCGTTAGTCTTCTTGCGCAAAACATGGCAGTTACTGACCCCAAAGACCTTGTCGCTGGGCTTTCCGCTCTTGTCCTTGTTTTCTCTAAACCAGAGGGTAAGAGTGCCCTGCACATCCTCCTTCTCCATCTCCGAGGTCGCAAGGGGAACACCGAGAAAGGGAGTAACGAAATGACGGACATGATGGGTGGCATTGGTGCTGCCCTGGCTGATGCAGACCCGCAGAGCGGGATGGGAGTGTCAAAGTTGTGTGGCGTGCGGCACCAGGTGTATGTCACAAGAATACGGCCAGAAATTCAGAATATCGATGATCTCTTAATGAAGAAGAGAGAGAATGGGATTTACGCACCGATTTTGTTGAGCACAAAAAAGATGCTCACCCTCCGCTTGCTGTACCTCTTCCTCCTATTACCAGTTGGCTACGGCACTTAGCTAGGTCACATGCATCGAGCACGAGGATCACGACGTCGGCCTCGTCAACGACCTTGACCAGCTGAGGGACAACTCATGCACGTGGAGGCATGAAGGGCGAATTTGAAATTGACAGAAATCATATCGGGAAGTCAAGCTGCCGTCGTCGTGCCCTCGCTCTTTTATTCTGGTTTCTCTCAACAAGTCGTCGAAGTTGTTCTGTTCGTCAGGTCAAAACGTACTCGTCATACCCACGCAATATGGACATACCTTTTCGGGCCCTTTTCAAGGGAGGGTTGACGACTTGACGGTGGTCGTTTGAGCAACAAGGCATATCAAAAATGAGAGAGAGATAGGCATATAGTTAAGTAAAGGGGAGAAGTCCGTGCTGAGAAGACGACAGGATGGTACAGTAGATGGTATGAACCTCGTCATCAAAGAGAGCATATAATCACCGGAGAAGTTTTCCACAGGATGCTTTACTGGTAAGCGTTCGATTGCCTTAGCACTGGGAGATTTTCTAGAATAAGTTAGTGTGGTCAACTGGCGGGAGGTGCATGGCTTAGGTGGCGCGCGAGGTGAGCCTAGAGGATGTGCATGACGGAGCCAGAGGACGAGCCAAATGGGACGAACTTGTAGGTATTTTGACCTATGCAGTTCACTAAGGTCCATCCCTATCGAATTCCGTGTCGAAGCATCCAGGGACATGGGTGGCAGAAAAAGTTAGTCGTAGTATGCTGGGGTGTAACTCAGAGGCAGAAGGACTCGGACAACGTTGAAAAAACGCAAAGTCAACTATTTGGTGGGCCAAATATGTCGTAAGCGAACACTTCAACTCCGCTTATTGATCGTCCCTGTAATCGATCACCACGTTGCCAAGGCGCTTTATAGTTATCTCTCGTTAGCACTCCATTATCCTTATTATCTCAATTATCAAATGGATATTCAGGGTTTATCTCTCGCTAGCGCGAGACGTTTTCCCTGATGTAGTACAAGTAGCACTCTATCTCAATGCTACTCGTATGATAAGAATTTAGTATTTCGTCTTGTCATACTTTAGCTGCGATGCTATATACTACAATATATGTACGGCGACTCTGGTGTTGAGGGGTTTGTAGCTTGCAAGAACTGTCACCAAATGCGCTGATCCATACACAAACTCGGATATGTGGCCTCGGCTTGGCCTATTTACTGTGATTCAAACAAAATATGTGCATAAGTTACGATGAAAACCACCACTGGCAACAGCAGTGTCACCCCTCGCCAACTCATGTACTTATGCGTATCGCATAGAAGCGTTACGCCGTGACTGTATCCCATAGCACACTCACTCGCTTAACGTATCTACTAGTGGTGAAAAAAAAAACCCAACCTAAACGACCTTCGTTCCTTGCGCCACGATATCACTAGACGCAAGAAAATTAATAGACGAGAAGCTCGAGAGGTCGGGAAAAATATACTGTCCTCTGTAGACCGTACGCCAACCGCCGCCGTACCGGGCACCAGCTCAATGGTCATGATCTTGACTTTCAAACCCGCGAAACACAAACCGGGTTGACACTTTTTTTCTTTAAGACATTTGTTTCTGTCCTCTTTCGATCTTCGATCTCTGGTTGTCCGCTCCAGCTGAGTGCGAGCGACTCCAAGTCCACCTTCGCATCATCGTCGAAAATTTCCGTCTCATGGACAGCGAGGACGCCGCTACTGAGTTTACAGAAGGATCGCGCTGCCCGTGGCATACCTATCGAACAACATGACATGAGTGACGGGTAAGTCGCTGTCCAAACCTGAGTCCTATCAAGCCCGACCGGTTGAAATATACGTCGAGTGCAGGAAATGTTCACGTTATTTATATATCAGCACGCTATTAGCTGGGCAACGACGCCAAGTACTGGCCGTGGTATATGTATAAGTATAACTCACCGCTGTGACTGACGAGGAATCCGTTCGCTCTCCGCGGATAAAATAACCTACTGGAGAGGGCCAGAGGCCCTAATAGTCTGTGATCCTGTAAGTTTCTTCTACTGTACCTGTGGTCAACGTTCAACGCGTGAATTCACGGAGGGTTCCTATATATTCGCTCGCGAAATAGTAGATCACGTGGCTTGAGCCTGCGGCTCACGGCACTCGATCACGCTCACCTTCCCCTCACACACCGTTTAAAATGTTATTCACTTTTTTCACTGGGCAACGTTCTGCCCAATCTTCGTCTTGTCCGCCGCTGGTTTTACCAGACCACCTCTCCCGCATCTGACGCGTTACGCTGAAACTCTGGATCCAGGAGCTCAGGTGTGTGTGCCCATTTTTTTTTTTCGAATTGGGTCGAACGTCGAGCTGAGCCGCGTGAATTGCTTGTCCTTCACTTTTTACCTGCCAATCATCCTTCCCCTTTTCTTTTAGTTACCTCCTCGTCTATCTTTCCTGCCGACCCTTCAAGACTTGTTTCAGCTGCAGAGTTGACCTGGGAGGGCCAGATCAAGGACGGCCAACAAGTGCGATCCGACCGCGAGAACTCGTCGAGGAATGAAGCCGCGTACTTGTGCACCACAAAGGTCTGTCGCGGTGCATGTGTGGGTCAGAAGGGGTCGGAGGGGAAAAGGAAGAAGCACGAGCACGCTGCGTTCATACGGTTTTTTATTTCGCATTTTATTTCATTGACCACTGGGGGAGCGCACGAGGGCCAGATGACAATAGAGACCACATTGCTGGAGTCTTCACAAACTGAAATGCTATGACGATGGGTGCCATAGGACAACGTGGGTGACGCACACGGTGGGGATGGCATGTTGGGACCAGAGACTAAAGGCAGACCCTCTAGCTAAACAGCGACGTGTGCCGGTTCAATAGCAGGGACAGTTCTCAAACGACTGTGTTACATGCTGCCTCTGTCAAGGGACATCTACTGATTCTCATGGCAAAGCCATCACTCGAAATCACGCGTCTTTTTGTCAATTCTGATGTGGATGTGAATGTCACCGGCGATGAAGGCTGTGCCCCGCTAAACGCGGAAGTGCAATCTGGTTATCGTGAGTTTGCGGAACTGATAATTGGATCAAGTCTCGATGCTCAGACACCATTGGAACTCTCCTGTTTTAATGGGAAGCCTAACGCTCATGACGTGGACGTCATGATGTTGACGTCGCACGCCTATTGTTAGACGGCTCTGATGTGAACGCGCGAGAGATGCAAAGTCTGGACTCCTCTGCACCTCGCGTCACGGTGTGGATATCTTAACCTCGTTTGAGAGACCGCGGCGGTGATGTGAATACACAGAAAGAAAAACGCTGGACGGCGCTGCATTTCGTGTCCAATGAAAGGCACCTTGATATTGCGAGGATGTTGATCGATTGGGGTTGACACATTTATAGCTGGAATGGCGAGCAGGTCAGAAGGGCGCAGCCGAGTCTGCCCCAAATAACTTGAAGTCTTGAAGGAATGCATCACTCCATTCAAAGCATATGGACACTCGGCATTTAGGAACGCGATGAGTCGCGGGTAATGCTGCCAGTGCATGCCATCTGGCTCTACTGTAACTTATAGACCTCATGGATCTTGAATGACAAGTTTTGCGCAGTTGCGCGCTTATCTCTCGGGTCTGTCCGGACACTTCCCAGGACCCAGTGACCCCAGTGCTTCCTGTACAACACGAGGCAGCTACGGTGGTGTTCTCTCAAACCCCATCATCCTCTCAGCGTGAGCTCGAACAAATCTCCTCACCACTCCTACTTCCGCCGCCTTTATGTCTGTTTCTCACCCCATAGCCACCGCCTCCTCCTCATCTAATTTCCAAATCATCTTCAACAATGCCTTGAAGACCTATGAAAGGCGCACGAAGAACGACCTACTCGCTCATCCCCTCGCCGCCGAGCTCCAAGACTGCGACTCTCCCGCAAAAATTCTCGCTGTCCTTCACCAGCAGGCACTGGATCAGTCGCAGAGTGGCGATGATCGATGGATCAAGTGGCTCGATCCCACTGTGAATGTCCTCTATATATTGTCTGCGACCCTAGGAAAGGGTATCAGCCTGGTAAGTCTCGAAACATGAACTCACCTGAGATCTGCAGTCTCACGTGTACTCGACAGGTATTCTCACCTGGAAAGGTGATATTTGTCGGAGTCGGGGTTCTCCTTTCAGTACGAATCCTTCTTGATAACATGCGCGGGTCATCTTAAGACTGATTGTATATCTGTCAGGCAGCAAAAAATATCCGAAAAAGTCACGAAACACTGATTGAGATCTTTGGGCGGATTGAATGTTTTTTCCGTCGCCTAGAAATTTACACTCAAGTGCCGTCAACGACAGAAATGATAGACACGATTACTCAGGTAATGGTGGAAGTTCTGACGATTCTTGGGATCGCGACCAAGGAGATAAAGGAAAGCCGAATGAGTGAGTAGTTTAGTATGACTGTGTCTCTCGTGACTGAAGGATGTTCAGAGAAGTATGGGAAGAGGATGATCGGCAAGAGTGATATGGAAGCTGCGCTGAAGAGGCTAGACCGGCTGACACGGGAGGAAGCTTGGATGAGCATTGCGGAAAATCTGAGGGCGACGCATGCTGTGGACGAGAGGGTGAAGAGAGATACGGAGCGGGTGCTTTCTAGAGTGGCCAATGTCAACGACAATGTCGCCAATGTCAACAGCAATATCGCTGAGGTCATTCGTGGTGTGTAAATCATCTTCGGACAATCCGACATGTGTTTAACCCTGAACTGCTCAGACGGAAGGGAAACAAACCAAGTCATGAAACAAGTCGAACGTTCGTCATCTCTTAACTTCATCGATCTTGGCTATAAGTCTCATGCATCATTCCAGAAATCCAATTGCGGGAGAACATCGACCGATGGCTCTCCCCGCCGGATCCGTCAACTAATCATAATATTGCGTGTGGTACTCATCACAAGAAAACAGCAACCTGGTTTTTCGAAGGAAACATTTACAAGGAATGGAAATCGAAAGGTTCCCTCTTGTGGATTCACGGAAAGCGTACGCCCTGTCCCAATTTTCCATCCGATACTCTCCAATGACGTCTTAATGTTGTAGCCGGCTCGGGCAAGAGTATTCTTTGGTTCGTCGATTTTTTAGCTTCCGACCATCGTCAGTTACTGATGTCGCATCAGTTCTACGGTCATCGAAGATATTAAAGCCCTATGCGATGCCGGTCAAGTATCGATGGGGTACTTCTATTTCGACTTCCGGAACGCCAACAAACAATCCTTACGCGACCTACTCCCTTCCCTACTCACACAGCTTTCTTCTCGCTCCAGCCTCCGCTGCGATATTCTATCCAAACTTTATTCTGACCACGATAACGGAAGGAATCAGCCTAGTGACAACGTTTTAACAAACTGTCTGGAGGATATGCTCTCTCTCCCCGATCAACTCCCCATCTATCTGATCGTGGACGCACTCGATGAGTCTCCAGTAACATCTGAGATTCCGTCGGCTCGCGAGAAGGTCATTCAGCTGTTGAAGGAACTTGTCGACCTTGACCTTCCAAATCTCCATATTTGTGTCACGAGCCGCCCTGAGATCGATATACGAAATGCAATTGAGCCTCTGACCTCTCTCCGGGTGTCACTTCATGATCAAACCGGACAAAAGGAAGATATTGCAGACTATGTCAGGTCAATCGTTTACTCGAATTCGGATACAAATATGAAGAGATGGAAGAAGGAAGACAAGGATATTGTGGTCAAGACGCTTTCTGAACGGGCTGACGGAATGTATGTGAATCACTTTATGTCTATGATACATTTTTAAACTGTCAAGTAGGTTCCGCTGGACATTCTGTCAGTTGGTAGTCCTTAGGGACTGTCTTCCGTCGAGCGTCCGTCGTTTTCTGGATGAATTACCAGAATCCCTGGATGAGACGTACGAGCGTGTACTAAGGGAGATCAAGAAGCCGAATCGAGATCACGCTCGACGTCTATTGCAATGCCTTGTTGTTGCGATCCGGCCACTCCGCGTCGAGGAACTTGCAGAAATTCTCGCGATCGACTTCGATGATGCAGAGGGAATCCCGAAGTTGAACGCAAGTTGGCGATGGGACGACCAAGAACGAGCACTTTTGACATCATGCTCCAGTTTAATCTCCATTGTCGACACAGGTCTTTCCCGAGTAGTGCAGTTCTCACATTTTTCGGTGAAAGAGTATTTCACCTCGGAACGGCTCGCCACTTCAAGTCCAGATGTCTCACGATACTATATTACGTTTAAGACTGGGCATACGATCCTAGCGCAGGCTTGCTTGAGCGTTTTGCTTCAGTTGGATGACCACGATGAACAGGACAACGTCAGGAAGAAGGCACCTCTGGCCGTATATAGTGCTGATTACTGGGTTCGTCATGCCCAATTCGAGGATGTCGCATCACGGATCAAAGGGATGGAAGATCTTTTTGACGTTGACAAGCCATATTTTTCAGCTTGGCGCAGGTTGCACGACATAGATATTAGACCTCCCTACGGATCAGCCTTCTCTCAATTCGCAAGTTGGAGACCGGATGCAATCACACCCCTGTACTACGCTGCACTCTGCGGATTCACAATTCTCGTGGAACAGTTAATAGCCAAGTATCCGCAGGATGTGAATGCTGTTGGCGGTTACTATCGGACACCAGCTGTGGCGGCATTAGCAGGGAGACACTTCGAACTGGCCCAGATACTTCATCGAAGTAAATCATCCGTAGATCCGCGGGGTGTTGCCGACCGCACTCCGCTGCATGATACAGCCCTTTACGGGGATCTCGAAATGGTCCGGGTACTACTCAAGTATGGGGTAGATGTGAATGCCCAGAATATGGGTTACTATACCCCATTACACTTTGCATCAAGAAATCGTCATCGAAATTGCGCTAAAATCGTTCGATTGTTGATCGCACATGGTTCAGATCCAAATACACGGAACAACACGGGCGGTACTGCACTGCACGAGGCATCGAGATCCGGGAGGATCGAGACAGTACGCTTTCTAATCGAGCATGGAGCAAATGTAGAGGTGAAGGATGACAGGGGCATGACTCCATTGGACGTTGCGACAATGTACGAACACGAGGATATCATCAAATTACTGTCAGAGCACCTTGCTAAGTGAGGTAACACTAGACTATGGTGTACAAGTAGCGCTTTATTTTACACTTTACAGTAATGCGCTACCGGCATGATAAGAATCTACTATTTCGTATTGTAAGGAGTGCGTCGTGGATACGCGTGAAAGCGCCCATTATCATATGCTCCTTTGTTGATTTTCTTTTCCTTCTTTTCTCGTTGTTCTCGTCGCCGCCTTATGCTCGACATCAAGACAATCACCACGCGGCAGCCGTACGCACCTGTTGGAAGAAAAGGGCACGCGGGAGGAGGAAAAACGAGTGGAATTCACGGGATGCAGGGAGTGGTTGTGGGCAAACGCGCAAGCGGTGCCCAAATGTAATTACAAGTATTTATAATAAAAAATCAAACTAAACTAATGGGTGAGCCGCACGTGCGAGCTCAATTTCAACAGCACCTTCATTTATCTTTTTTAGTACTCTACTTTCTCATACTCTCGCTATTCAATCACCATCACTGGCACCCCCGAGTTCGCCATTACTAGGAGTAGCGCTCGTGAATTTAAGACCACTACCCCCACTACCACCAAGAAGAATAAGACTTCCGCTTTCTTTTCCTTTTCTCGTGTGCGTTCCGTTTCGACCGTTTCCGCCAGGCACTTGCGTTCACGTGGACCTGCTGTCCACGGCGCATTTGCCACCCTCATTCGTTTCCTATCCCTTATATCTTATCTTTCCCCCTTTCCTTTGGACGAGCCTTTCAATCTCGCAGCCTCTATCTTAGCGACAGTGTTGATATAGCTACGATGCCATATACTACAATTTACTGTAACATATTGCGTCGCGTATATTGCGACGTTTGTATCTTGCAAGGCAGGCACCATGGCAGTTTCAATCCGACATGACTTTGCTAATTAGCGCACAAACTTGGATAAGTTGCCTCTGTTTGGCCTGCTTGCTGCAATACAAATGGGTATCGTATCGTATACTAAAAATTTGTAAAAAGCGTCCCACTTTGTATATCGCACACTCACTCGCCTCGCTACGTGGGAAAACCAACTTGAGCCTATAAACGTCCTTCTTTCCGTCTGCCACGATATCCGTGGCATATGCAAGAAGCACGACGGAGGCGTCTCACGGCGAATATACACGCACACCAACCGCCCCCACTGTACTGGGCACAAAATTAAAATCAAAAGCGCTCAAAAAGTCATGCGTGGTCTTGACTGCGAGAAAACAGGCCAGGCTGAAACACTGTCCCTACTTTAGTTGATGCTCGCGTTTGCTCCGACTATGAGTCTCAGGTCGTCCGCCCCAATGCAAGCGACTTCCGAGTCACCTCGCATCATCGTCATCCGTAGTAGTGCGGAACCAGCGCGGGTCACTCTCAGGCTGCCAGTGTACGCCTGTTGACTGACATGTGAATCGGGTATCTGCACTGCGTAACCCCCCAAAGCCTCAGGCCTCAGGCCTCGTAAAGTCGTAGTACAATTGAGCACCGACGGTCATCCCTACCGTCCACGTTTTGATCTCCGCGGATTATGGGTTTACAGGAGGATCGCGCTCAAGCTGGGGTATCTATTGTTCGGTAGTAGAACAACGGGTGCTGACTGTCAGTCAGTGGAAACTTGGATCAGCTTGGCAATGACGTCCCCACTCGCATAAATACGGTATATGCAACTCACAGAGCTGTGAGTGATGAGGAAATACATACGTTCTCCGCGGATGAGATGACCTGCAGGAGAGAGACAGTATCACAATAATCTGTGATTCTGTACTTGACTATACGTGTAGTCAAGTCGAGTTCACAAGAACGAGTCTCTGCCGGCCGTAGCCGCGCCAGCGCCACATTGCTCTAGAACACGTGATTTTGAGTAACTTCCCGTTTTCACACACGTTCATAACTAGCGTTTTTCACCGAGCAATGTTTCGCCCAATTTTTGATCCAGGAATCCTCCAGTGGGGTCAACGACTCAACGTTGAGATGAGCCGCGTGAATCCTGCGCCTTTACTCTTCGTCTGTCAACCAACCATCCCATTCTTCCTCCCCTTCAAGACTCGTTTCGGCTGCAGAGTCGATCAGTTGGACTAGCGGGAGAGCCGAAACAAGGACGACCAACAAATGCGATCCGACCGCAAACCCCGAGGAATGCATGAATAAAGGATGCAGCGCGAGCACGCTACGTTCATATGGGTCTTTTTTCACATTTGGTTGTCCACTATTTACAACAATAAAAGGGCCCGGGAGGCGTTGCACGACCCTTTATATGACCACTCTAACGACTGCCGAGAGGGCGCACGAGGGCCAGGTGACAACAGAGACCACATGCTAGGGTCCTCACAGACCGAACTGGTACAAGGATGGGTGCCAGAGGACAACATGGGCGACGCACACGTAGGGGTCGGCATGTTGGGGCCGAAGACTGGAGGGCCTTTAGCCAAACACGGCGCACGCTTGGGCTGGACGAGTCAATGACGTCAATATATAGCAGGGCGGTTCTCATTCGGCTGCGTTACAGTAGCCCAATTATGTAATGCAACATATGGCTGCTGCATTTGTTTCTGCTCATATTCATAGAATCTTAAGTGTTTTGATCCACTGTTGGTCCTACACAGTCATATGGGTGTGGGTTGTCTATGTACAGAAAAATATAACCATAATTTTGTGTTATGTGAAAGAACGGCACAGAAACTCGCCAGAGAGGAAGTGCATTACTTTTTTTGGAAGGTGAACCGCACAACCGGCATTTCATTTTTCAAGTCATTTGTTGCGACAACACACCACTTCCACTTCTATTCATCATTGATGCTTCTGCCCATTCCTCAGCCAATAATGGGATACACTTCACCCACCAAAAGGGCACGCATTGTTCACCTCAAAGCAACGGGCCTCTCAAACAAGCAAATTGGGGCCATGTTCAATATTCACCGGACCACAGTCTACCGCATCCTCCTTAGTCCTTAGGCACGCGAAAACTAATGACTTCTATTATGTGAAGCCCAAACCTGGTCGCCCTCAAAAATTCACCACCTGTGATGCTCGTATTGCTGTCAGAATGCTTGCCAGTACTGAGGCACATGACATCGCAGACCTCCAAAGGCTTTGCTTCCCCTATGTGACTGCCGAGACCATCCAAAAAAGACTTGCCGATTGTGGCTTGAGGTCTTACATACACTGCAAGAAGCCTTACTTGTCCCTGGAGAAGAAGCAAAAGCGTCTAGAGAGGTGTCCATGTAGCGGTTTTGTAATGTAGCCTGTAAAATTCAGTCTGGCATGTAATAATGTGCCACT